>CM077909.1:16273826-16313826 GCA_039720435.1 Amazona ochrocephala
AAAATCAGCATGCCTAAGCCCCCATTATTTGTTAATGACTTCTGCATTTGTGGCTCCCTGGAACTGGTTGGAAAATTGACTCAATTACAATATTTTTAAAACTTAGCATCCTGGAGAATTTCTAACAATAAAATCAAAGCACTGGGCTGAGCCAAAATGTATTCTTTCTTCAATAAAATCATAGCTAAATCATTATCTCCCCCCATGAAATTCCCAAAATAAATGTTTCGAAACATTCCCTATTTCTTTTCCTATAAAGTGTCCATTCTTGTTTTGTCCAGCCCCTATTAAGTTAACCTGAAAAAGGTTGAGTCCCTTTGTTTCAATGATTTGTGATGTGATGTTGCTGCTCATATTTCACTTAGTGTTGCTTAAATTGCCAATCACAGATCTTGCATTCTATCTGCTGTCAGCTCGGTTTGAATTATCACCTCAGATGTGGGGTTCCCTGTTTTCACTCTGTAGTGTGCACTTTGACGTTCCGGTTTATAAAATCATATTTTTCTAATGAGAATGCAAATGAAAGAAAAGCTGTATGAAATGGCTATAGATGAGCTGCTTGTACAAAATGTTTTACTTTGGGGGGCTGGTGGGAGGAAGCTGGTAGCTCACTCAGCAGAGTAATGAACTACATGTTCTAGATGCACTCCTCTTTAGAGTTGTGGCATGTGGCCAAATATGGAGGCAGCACATCTTCATTCTTGCTGGTTCTCATTCCTAGTGCTTAAACAACTCATGCAGGTTTTGACAGCTTTTTTCTTTTTTTAATATATTTACATAAACCACTTCAGTGCAGTATCGGTGGGTTTTTTTTCAATAGAAAATATAAATGTTGGCTTATAAAAAGATTTTTAATTATTTTTTTTTTTAAGAGACCACACACATTTTTTATTCTTGGGAAAACAAGAAATAATGTTGTGTTGGGGGAACTTTAAAAGTTACTTTATTATAAAATATGAATCAAACCACAATAAAACCACAATAAAAAAAAGTCATTATCTCTTAGAGACTGTTTGGGAAGTCAGCTGCATGCTTTCAGTAGTATGTACTACTACAGTTAACTATGTGCAGAGAGATCATGAGTGGGAGATGAAATTATCCCAACTAGAAAGTACTAGAGAGCTATACAAAAATAACCTTTAATTAGATTTAGATATTATATGTATTAATTTTGCTGACTTTGGCTTTTATTGATTCTTTATAATGGGTTAAAAGTATAGGGTGATATCTCTAATCACCTTAGGCAGGGCTTTATGACTGCCTCAGGTCTCATTCCATTGTTAATATTCTTACAGCTATTTACCTCCATCAGTAATGAACAGGCTAATGGGTCAGCAAATCTGACAGTAAACTAATCTCTCAGGATAACTTTCATTTAGTTTTTATCTGAAGCTGACTTTGGTGTGTGGCCTAAGTGATCTGAGTGTCTGTATGCAGACTAATTGTCAGATATGTGACAAGGCAATCAGAAAATCAGTTGTTTGCTAATTAAAAAAAATATATATATTAATGTCTTATGTGCACTACAACATTGCTCAGAACAACTGCGCGAAGGAAAAGAAGCATGGCACTGTAATGGTAATGGTTATTGGGCAGATTTTCAGCCTGCTCCATCATCTGCAGCTGGAACTAAATTTTAAACCAACAGAGATTCTACCTGCACTCTGATAGTTTGTCAAAACACATCCAGGCTCCCAGAGGACTTCAACATTTTGAGTGCTAAACTTGTGTAGAAATTCAGTTGTAAATGTCACAGTAAGAACAGATGGACATCAAGCACTTTAGTAAATTCTACTTGTACTTTTCTGAATGGAAAACTTTGACATTTTTACCCTAATTATAGGTACTAAGTACCTAGACATTTGACCAGAGAGCTTTTGAAAAGCTTGCCTTAAAATGTGTCCCTTCAGGAGTGATTAGCCAATACAGGTTTCAATTTAAATTTTAATTAAGGCTTATTTGTTATGTACCATATTAGCTTGCAACACTTTTTTTTAAAAAAAAGATGTTATCTTTATAGAATTGACTTATTTGGAAACTTAACATAAGCTTTCAAGCCCACAGAAAATATGGTGATGTGTTTCCATTTAAAATATGTTTAAAAAAGTAATTCACTACAAAATATTTTTGCAGTACTACTTTAGAAATAATTTTGGATGTTTTAGATAAGAACCACTTAATCCCTGACCCTAATATATAGACCTACAGAAATGTCCTGGAATACAGCTTCAGCACTACTCAGGTTTTTAGCCATGCAGTTCTCACATGATTATCACTTTGAAAACAACTGGGTTGAATGATGACAGGAAAAAAAACATTGTCAGTACTAATGTATGAAATAGCCCTGGTCCTTCATGTAAACAGACACAGAATGTCTGTTGATTTCAAGAGACATATTGGATAGGGCAGGTACTTGGAATGTTATAATTTTATCCATGAATGACCACTGGGGTAGTTTTGATGATCATATCTCAAAAAAAATAAGTTTTAAGAAGTGCATGTCCAGTCAGTCCTGAATTTATTGAGCTAATCAGTGGATTTCTTTCAATGCAGTACTGTCCTGTATGCTTTATGAAGATTGCATGGCTCTAATTAAATTCATGAAAGGGTTGTGCTTTATACTGTTATTAAGCAGAAGAATGTTAAAATTGATTTAGCAAGCTTTAGGAACAATTACTGTGGAGAGGTGGTGTGGTCAGGAGTCACCTGCTTCTGCATAAACGGAGCATGAATCCAATCTTCTCCTCAGCAGTTCTGGACTTATTAAAAAATAATCCCTGTGTTTCATGTATCTCAGGTGCAGGGCATGACTTCCACAAAATCAGATGAAAATTGTCAAAGAGAAAAGAAAATTAGGCTAAAAACAAATGCAAGAAAACCCCTAACCATGTTGTGTTGGAGATTACAGGGAAGCGATTTGAAAAGTTGAGAGGATCTTAAGTCTGAACTCAAATTCTTCACTGTTCTGACAGATGGTACCGCTTTAAATACATCTCATGCTCTATTAGTATATATTGCTTGCTTCCCAGAGTGGTGATCTGTTGGCCTATCACTATGGGCAGGTAAAAAAAAGAAAAAAAAGGTTAAGGTAAAGAAACAGAGCTATTGCCATGTATGAGTGTTCCTTTAAAAGACACAAGCTGCGCTGGGAGGAAGTAGAGAAGGGAATGAGCAGACATACTCTGGGTCAAGCCCTTATTGCTGATCCTAGTATTAAACTATCTGATCAGACTGGCGCAGCGGATGACTTGCTTCTGACAGATTGTTTGTTCTCTCTGGCATCTTACCTGTGAGAAGAAGAGAGTGCATGGGGATAGCAAAAAGTAGAATGAGAAGATGCCCGAGGAGAGGATAGAAACCATCACAGTTTCTCATAAATCATATTTTCAAAGGGATTTGAACATGGATTCGACATAGTGACTTAAAATTTTGCTATCTTTCTTACCTGTGGTGGTAGCCACTTGCTGTTTCTGATTTTGATCTGCTTGTTTGTAGTAGAAAAAATGAAAACCAGACAAAGCTCATTCTAATGGGTGAAAAGATGCTCCACTGATGCTGAAGGTCTGTCAGAAAAACATTCCTTCCCTTTCTCTTCCTCACTTCTCCTTCCCAGTCATCCAAAGGCTTCTATAAGACTATGGATTTTTTCCTGGCTTTTTAATTTTTCTGTCCAAAGATGCTAGATGTATTCTGCACCTTGTAGTTGACTTGGGGGCCCCTCTGCTTTGTGCCATGCTTTGATGAACAAGGCATATATGAATTCACAGGAATAAAAGCATGAGAACAAAAATACAAGGAAATAATCTGTTTCATATGTATTTCGTAGTTAGTATGTGAAAGTCTAAGCTCCCAAAGAAGAAAGAAAGCTTTATTCTACTTCAAGAGAAAAAGGAGATATTCTCTTGTAGTTAAAATGACTATAGCTGAGTGTTAAAGAAAAACACCAAACATTTTGAGACTTGATAATATGCGAATCAGCAACACTGGAGAAGTGTCTGTAAGATGATTTGAATTTCAAGGACATAAATGTACTTCATTGCTCTGATTTAGTCACCCTTGGTCACTCAGGATGTAAGTGGGAACTGATCTCATTTAGGAAATCATTGAGAGGAGATGAGTCTGAGGACTTGATTCTATCTTATCTTGACACACCACAGTTAATAAAGGAAGGCAATTACTATGTTTTCTGGGATGTACCCTCATCTTGGCATTGTTAATAAACATTAAAGGGCCAGTTCTTCAAAGATGTTTAAGCACCTAGCTCCCATTGGTTTCAATAAAATGAGGCATCTAAGTGTCTTTAAAAATCTGACCTTAAGTGTCATTAGGAAAAAGTGAAGCGAAAGATAAGCAGGTTCTAAAAGAATAACAAGGGACCACAGGCATATGATTCTGTTGTGCTCCTGGTTATTACATTTTATATATATATGTGATGTCTGTATTATAAACCTAACAAAGATATAAATGATCCCCCTCTATACTGCATAAAGAAACAAATTGCTATCACTTCTGTAGTCATCTCTCAGACATCTTTTACAAAATCTGCTGTATGGATTGATATATAAAGCTAGAAAACAATGAACCCAACAATAGCCCCTCTGACATAGCCCCCGCTCCCACTGCTAGGCTTGCCCCTCCTTTTCCCTTCCCCAGTCTACTGTGTGAGCTGGAGGGGTTTATTCACCCATCTCTGTGTGACAAGTAAACAGTTGGTCACAGCCATAATTACGGACTTATGTTACTTGAGCATATTCTTTCTGTTAGAAGAAAATACCTTGCTCTCAAGATTAGCCTTATCGAGAAGGTACAGTATGTATAACATAGTCCAAATATGATAAATAGATAGACAGTCAGTGGCATACGAATGTTAACATTTTGTTGTTGTTGTTTTTTTTTCCTTTTTGAGAAAAAATTCCTGAACTAGAAAATATCATGTCGGTTTGTCACTATCTTGTCAGGTTTGTTGCATTTTAATACAAAACAAACTGAGAGGGAAGGAGGTTGCCTTGCTATTTATGTTTCTTTCATGGTTAAGCCAACTGTGCTGCTTACCTACTTCCCAATAAATATCACTCAGCTACTTCTGTTTGGAATAAAGTAAATGAAAACAAACCTTCCATAGATAACAGTAATTCCCAAAGAAGAGATTTTCAATTTTAAAGGCTAAGCTAAAACTTAAAATGATTTTCCTAGATTTCTGACTTTGATTCCCTTACTCTCAGTGCATTTGTCCTTTTAAAGGAACCAATATGTTTGTATAACTGATGTGAAACAAACTTGACTCCAAAAAGATTTAACTTAATATCTGGCTAAGCATTCAGAGGGTAGTCCATCTGTAGAATGTACATTAAGGACCCTGGCTGGAGCACAGCTAGTCATGTATGATATCAGGCACACAAATGTGACGTGATGCCCATATACTCTTGAGCATAATTCAAAGTGCCATGAAGCTCTATGGGTAGAGAAGCTATAAACACAGTTGTCACAAATGAGAAAGACTACAGGGTTATATTCAGACTGAAGAATGGAGAAACATTAGAACCAGCCATCACATCTCAATGAAATTGTTAATTAGGATATTATGGAATTCATAGCTAAAGATAATAGCTGTCCAGAAACCTTGCAGCATGCTTTTAATTAACCATTTCTTCGCCAAAATCTAAGGCAGACTCAAAAGCGGTGCAGACAGCCCTTAGTAAGTATACAAATGCAGTCGAAATGGTGTTACTTTTTCCCAGTGGATTTTTTCAAGCTTTTTTTTTTTCAAAGCAGACCAGCACAGAACATGTGATTAGAGGAATAAGTACACATTTAATCTACATAATCATCAGTCTTTGTTTAAAAATGGCTAGTAAATAGGGTTTTTAAGCAACTGTTTAGATTAGGCATTGGCACCATAGATTAACTTATTTCTAAAACACTTGATTTTATCACCTGCCTAATGATTTGTCTCATAATTTATTGGCTAATATGATGAATCATGTTAGATTTATTGTTTATCCTATAAATAGTGCAACAAATCATTAAACAGTGATAAACCCCAGCAGTTTCACAAGAAAATCTACCTATGTTGTCTTCATATACACTGTGCTTGTATTGTACAATAATTTGATGGCTCTGGCTTCAGTTTTATGGTATCAGGTGAATAGGCATCTCTGTTTAAATTAAATGGTTTTACAAAATAATAGTGAAGTCATAATCTTATACTCCAGCTATATTTATTTTATACAAAAAAATAAAGCCTAATGTCTGATGCATGGTAAATCTGTTTATTCACAATAAAAAATAAAAGTTATTCACAAAAATAAATGCAATATTCTTTCTTCGAAGCACCTTAAATATAATGGCAGTTTTTCATATTTTAGCATGTCAGCTATGTTTTTCTTGCTATGGTTTCAAGCTGCAGTTGACAAAAATGTTGCTTCTATCCTAGTAATTTTAGAGATCAGAGTCTATCTCATTTAGTAGCTTAGATGAAAGGCTAGTGTGGGATACTGGTGAACTGAATATATGAAATTTGGCATTCAGATAATGGGAGTGGTCATTTTTTTTCTTGAGACATAATGGCTTCTCTTGTTGCAGACATAGCTAAGTCTGCCTGTATACATTAGGGATGAAAGGACAGAAAACAGAAACAGTATTCTTGAAAATTCCCTGGGGTCATCAGTGGGTTAGGGTAGACACAGTCATGATGATATTATATTCTGCAGCAGTAGATTTGCAGTACTGTAAATTGAATTATTTGGACTGTAATGGTCAATCTTTATTGCTAACTGGGCTATTTACCTTTTTCCAAACTCAAGGTATTGCCACGCCTTGTGGTCCCTCACCTGTTGCAGAGAGGCTTATCATCCATTCATTAGATCATTAGATTCTTTAGATTGTTTCATATAGTATACACCCAGAAATGCCTGTTAATGTAAGGCATGCCCAGTACACCTTATCAGCACTTTTAAAATCCAGTCTGTTCTGGTAGCATCAATCTTCCATTGTACATCCTCAGGTACCAAGTACTCAGCTAATGAATTATATCTGTGCTATGCCCACACAAGAGCAGTGGATTTGCACGGCATGTGTGCCATGTGTAATATATGTGTACAGCCATTTATTCTGCACAAGGACAAGGTTCTGATACAGGAGATGCCAGAGAAAAACAGCACCTAAGAGCAGAGTGCTGTCCCTGCTTGTCCCTGATACTCCTGCTATCCTGGATAAAAAGGTTCAGTAAGAATGGGACAGGAACCAGATGCCAGATCATGCCTGGATGGTGCTTGAGGCTCTGGATATGCACCTTTGTCACACATTTTCTTTTTTTTTTTTTTTTTGGTACATCACAAAAACTTGGTTTATTTGAGAGGAAACAAAATAGGGTGAGCAAGAAGATTAAACAAAGGATCAAAGAGTAAACCTCTCATAAGTTTCTAGCAAGTCAAGCTCTCCTTTGGCCTCCATGTGTCAGCACTATTGATTACTCGATTCGCTTGTTTTTCACAATAGGAAATTATAAGGAGTTATTGATTACTTGTGCCATAGGTATCATGCAGCCTGGTTGCTCAGACTTGCTTCCTATGCCAGGTGCTTGTTTGGTTAGTTGTCCCAGTCTTTAAAAGAGCCTGTTTTGGGTTCAGCAGTAGCAGTCATTTTTCTCTTTCTTAGTAGCTGGTGCAGTGCTGTGGTTTTGACTCTTAGCCTGAGAACAACGACATGATTTTAGTTGCTGCTCAGTAATGTTTACTCTGGCCAAGGCCTTTCTGAGTCTCATGCTCTGGCAGGGAGGAGGGGAAGGTGGGTGGAAGCAGAGACAGGACACCTGACCCAAACTAACCAAAGAGGTATTCCATACCACAGCATGTCATGCCCACTATATAAACTGGGGGCAGTTACCTGGAAGGGTTAGATCACTGCTCGGGTCGGGCTGGGTGTTGGTCAGGGGGTGGTGAGCAGTTGTATTTTCTTCCCTTGTTATTTCCCTTACCATTATTATTATTGGTGGTAGCAGCAGTGGTTTGTGTTATACTTTAGTTACTGGACTGCTCTTATCTCAACCCGTGGGTGTTACATTCTTTCGATTCTCCTCCCATCCCTTGAGGAGCCGGTGGGAGGAAGATGAGGGAGTGAGCGAGCAGCTGCATGGTTCTGAGTTATGGCTGGGCTTAAACCACGACAGAGACTGAGCTCAAATTCACAGAACTTGTGCAGTAAGATTCTGAAAATCATCTCCAGTGATCCAGAAAGCTTCATAGCAAACAGAAGGTGGCCTGCTTCTTGTCATTGTGATTATGGAGATGTGGGAAGCAGGTATCCATGTATGGCATGGCCTAACAACATTAATGTGCCTTGTTTGTTAACTAACTGAGCATGTTCCTTCAGTGCCCTGCTAATAATTCCTCTCACGTTATTAGAGGTAAACAGCTACAGTACATAAGATGCACTGTGAAGAATAAGTCATTCTTTCTGTGGTATGGATGTCTGTTTTGTTTGTGGTAGAGAACTGAGCGCAGCCCAATGGCTAACCAGTCTTGGGTAACTGTGGAATTTTAAAAATGTGTGGAAATATTACGTGAGTCCTTTCAGTAGTAGTCTGATCTAGCCATCTCCAGTCTCTTTGTAACTTATGGGTAATGAACTTTAAGAAAAGGAGAAGCAACAACAAATGTCAGACACCTAAGGCTGGAAAGAAATAAAGCTTATATGGCTACTTTTAAGGGAAAACTGACAACATTCATGTGTCAAAGTCTGGAAAAAATGACGTTAATTGAAAGGTAGGCATGAGTTGGCTGTGTGCGATTGTGATTTTGGTGTGTCTGATTATTAAATCAAGGAATACAGTCCTAATAACAGAAACCAGCAAATAGTTTGTACTTTTGCATGCATGTTCCTCCATGTGTGCATGAGTATCACAAATTTGTCCTCTAGTACAGCACTCTTCCTTGGATGAATGCACACTATTTTCATTACCAGAGAAAGTAAAGATGTTGGTCTTTCAAGTCTCCAGTAATCCCAAGCAGTGTTATTACTAATTTTCCTCCATATGAGCCTTTTAGTCATCAAACTGTTTCCATGAAAATACTCGTGTTTTACTTAGAGGAATCTCTTGGGAAAGTTTCTTGAATTGCTTTAGATCTGGAGGTAGAGCTATAAAAGAGGACGAAAACAGAATGAAAATGCTGGGTTAAAGGAAAGGGGCTTTAGAGGAATAAGAGTTACCACTCAACATGGAAGGAGCAACTGGTTTATTGTACTGGACCAAACAGCTAGAAAGACCCTACTTTATAAAGGCTGACATAGCCTTAACTCAAACCAGGATAAAGGTTGTTGTAATAAAGGTTTGAAACCTAGGAAATTCATATTCCTGGAAATGGTAGATAAATCTGAGACATTTTTAATCTCACTATGTAAATAAATCTCTTCAGAAAAATAAAATTGTATTGCTTTGAGTCATTCGCCATAAACTCTTTTGATTGATAGCTGTATCTCTTGCATGAGAACTTTTGGAAAAAGTTTTAAGGCATATAATAACTCCCTCCCTCTGGGTGATGCAAAGTTTTTGAACTTGCGAGGGTGGGTTACTCTTGTATAACACAAAATTTGCAAATATTTCTATAATATAATCACATTTTGCCTTTATCTTCCATTGCATTTGCTTGTCTTTCATGTTGTACATTTGTAACTCTGCAATGTTACTGGTTGATGCAGTAAGTGCAGTTAATTTTAATTCTGATTTTTGGGACTGGATTTGTCAATCAATGCTCTTCACTGGAGTAATTCACTAACTGTCTCTAACTTCTTAGCTTTTTTGCCCCCCCCCCTTTTATTTTTTTCTTTCCTTTTTTACTTACTAATTTAAAAGTGAGAGTTCTCTAACAACTACCTGTCAGTTTGAAGTTTGGTGTTTGTAAACTGAAGGATAAATGCCTGTTGTTTGCATCCTACATGAGGACAGACCTAGTTTGGCAACAGTGGTTGTCAGTTGGTTGTCATTATTAAGTTTTTGCTGTTACCCCCATTCAATAGGCAGCCAAGATGCCAAAACACAGAACAAGCTGCATCTTTAGGAAATAAAAGCACACAGGGAGCACATGTAACCAGCAATACATGCTCCAAACCAGAGAGATTAGATTTATTCTGTGGAGAGGGTTGGATTATATAAACATATTATATACTCCAGATATCAATGTAGGATATTATTCTCCCTTATTCACAGGAGATTCTGCTAGTGTCAATAAGAGGTTTACAGAGAAATGTAGAGTGTCATCATCAAATAGTAACTAATGTTTTAGTTAGCACCATTATCATTTCATATGCAGCGTTACATGATGGAAAAAACCCATTAACTTTAAAACCACAGTTGTGTGCTCAGTATTTCTCCTTTGTTGTCCTTTCAACTTCCCTGTCAGCTGTTATCATCAATCAAGAAATTTGTCCTTTTCTAGATGAATAACGACCCCCTGCTGACTGGCATATCTGTCTGGAGTACAGGAAGTGTAACAAACCCGATCCTGTGGCACCTATGTTTTCTAGGGCGTTGACCTTGACTATCCAGGGGAAACATCTCGAATGAGTAAATTAAAATGATACCACAGTTTACCTAAATTTTCCTAGTTCTTGTACTTGTATGTAACTCTATCAGTTACATCCTAGTACTGGAACTCAAGTTTTCTAATATGTACCTACCATGTACTGAGGCCCTTCCAGGCCCCCGCCTCTCCCAGCTGCATCAGCAGCAGCTCTGTATGGTAGTCCCGCAATTCGGAAAGATGATCCTTTTTTCTGTACAGCCAAAATTATGGACTTGCCATCTCAATGAAGATAATAAGAACTGACTGGCCTAAATTGGACTCATATTAGTGCGTTTTTGGCAACATCATTCCCGTCCCTCAGAAATGGGCCACATTCCATTCTCTGTTACACAACATCAGCATTGGGGTAAACGTGTCCCAAATGCAGAAGCTTCCCAAACATCTACTGTAATGCAATGATGAACACTGCTGATAACGTCAGCTCTCTGGAAACTGTCTCTCCCCAGCAGTTCCCCTGCCTTGGTCCTGTAGTAGGTGGCTGGATGTATCCCTTTTCTTCCAGCAGGTGGAAGCTTTTCCTTACATAGAATCATAGAATAGTTAGGGTTGGAAAGGACCTTATGATCATCTAGTTCCAAGCATCCTGCCATGTGCAGGGACACCTCACACTAAACCATGCCAACCAATGCTCTGTCCAACCTGGCCTTGAACACCACCAGCAATGGAGCATTCACAACTTCCCTGCGAAACCCATTCCAGTGCCTCACCACCCTTACAGTAAAGAAGTTCTTCCTCAGATCCAATCTAAACTTCCCCTGTTTAAGTTTGAACCCGTTACCCCTTGTCCTCTCACTACAGTCCCTCATGAAGAGTCCCTCCCCAGCATCCCTATAGGCCCCCTTCAGGTATTGGAAGGCTGCTATGAGGTCTCCACGCAGCCTTCTCTTCTCCAGGATGAACAGCCCCAACTTTCTCAGCCTATCTTCATACAGGAGGTGCTCCAGTCCAATGATCATCCTCGTGGCCCTCCTCTGCACTTGTTCCAACAGTTCCATGTCTTTTTATGTTGAGGACACCAGAACTGCACACAATACTCCAAGTGAGGTCTCACAAGAGCAGAGTATAGGGGCAGGATCACCTCCCTCAACCTGCTGGTCAAGCTCCTTTTGATGCAGCCCAGGATACAGTTGGCTTTCTGGGCTGCAAGCGCACACTGCCGGCTCATGTTCATTTTTTCATTGACCAACACCCCCAAGTCCACAGGGGCTGCTCTGAAACTCTTCTCTGCCCAACCTGTATGTGTGCCTGGGATTGCTCCTACCCAGGTGTAGGACCTTGCACTTGGCATGGTTAAACTTCATCAGGTTGGCATCAGCCCACCTCAGAAGTGTGTCAAGGTCCCTCTGGATGGCATTCCTTCCCTCCAACTTATCAACCGAACCACACAGCTTGGTGTCATCGGCAAACTTGCTGAGGGCGCACTCAATCCCACTGTCCATGTCACCCACAGAGATGTTGAACAACACCTGTCCCAACACCGATCCCTGAGGGACACCACTCGTTACTGGTCTCCAGCTGGACATTGAGCCATTGAGCACTACTCTTTGCCTGCAGCCATCCAGCCAGTTCTTTATCCACCGAGTGGTCCACCTATCAAATTGATATCTCTCCAACTTAGAGACAAGGATATCATGTGAGACAGTATCAAATCCTTTGCACAAGTCCAGGTAGATGACATCAACTGCTCTACCCCTGTCCATCAGTTCCTCCACCCTATCATAGAATAGCCACCAAATGGGTCGGGCAGGATTTCCCCTTAGTGAAGCCATGCTGGCTGTCACCAAGCACCTTGTTGTTTTTCATGTGCCTTAGCATGACTTCCAGGAGAATCCGCTCTAAGTTTTTGCCAGGCACAGAGGTGAGGCTGACTGGTCTGTAGTTCCCTGGCTCATCCATTTTCCCCTTCTTGAAAATGGGTTTTATATTTCCCTTTTTCCAGTCGTTGGGAACTTCACCTGACTGCCATGATTTTTCAAATATGATGGACAGTGGCTTAGCAACTTCATTTGCCAGCTCCTTCAGGACCCACGGATGGATTTCATAAGTCCCATGGACTTGTATACGTTTGGGTTCCTAAGATGGTCTCGAACCAGATCCTATCCTACAGTGGGCCCAGGGTCTTCATTCTTACTGTCCCTGCGTCTGCCTTCCAAGACTTGAGTGGTATGGTAAGAGCATTTTCCGGTGAAGACTGAGGCAAAGAAGTCATTAAGAACCTCAGCCTTCTTTAAATCCAGGGTAGCCAGTTCTCCCGATAGCTTCTGGAGAGGGCCCACGTTGTCCCTAGCCTGTCTTTTATTGGCAATGTACCTATAGAATCCCTTCCTGTTATCCTTAACATCCTTAGCCAAGTTTAATTCCAACTAGGCCTTAGCTTTCCTAACCTGGTCCCCGCCTGCTCTTGCTTCCACCTTTTATAAGCCTCTTTTTTCGTTCGAATTTTGCTCAGCAGCTCCTTATCCATCCAAGGAGGTCTCCTGGCCCTCCTGCTGAACTTCCTTCTAGTAGGGATGTATCGCTCCTGAGCTTGTAGCAGGTGATCCCTCAATAGCAACCAACAGTCCTGGGCCCCCCTGCCCTCTAGGGCTATATCCCATGGAATCTTACTGAGCATGTTCCTGAAGAGGCCAAAGACTGCTCCCTTGAAGTCCAGGGCAGTGAGCTTGCTGCACGCCCTTCTCACTGTCCTGAGGATCTCAAATTCAACCATCTCATGGTCGCTGCAATCAGGGCTGCCCTGGAGCGTCACATTCCCAACCAGCCCTTCCCTGTTGGTGAGGACAAGGTCAAGCATGGCACCTCTCCTGTCGGCTCCTCTATCACTTGCAGAAGGAAGTTGTCTTCCACACAATCGAGGAACTTCCTGGATTGCTTGTGCCAGGCCGTTCCATCCCTCCAACAGATCTCAGGGTGGTTGAAGTCCCCCACGAGAACAAGCGCCTGCGAGCGTGAGGCTGTTCCTATCTGTCTATAGAGCGCTTCATCCAGTGAGTCCCCTTGGTCAGGCAGTCTGTAACAGATCCCCACAATATTGTCACCCATAGCTGTTCTCCCTTTAACCGTGACCCACAAAATCTCTGTCGACTGCTCACCTGTCCCCAGACAGAGTTCCATGCTCTCCAGCCTATCCCTAACATAAACAGCAACTCCCCCTCCCCGCCTACTGGGCCTGTCTTTCCTAAAGAGCCTGTAACCTTCCATAACAACACACCAGTCATAGGAGCCATCCCACCACGTTTCTGTGATGCCTATGATATCATACCCCCGTAGACGTGTACACATCTCTAATTCTTCTTGTTTGTTCTCCATGCTATGGGCATTTGTATAGAGGCATCTGAGCCGAGGTCCAATTGAAGCCGGCTCATTGGCTGGAGCAGCTGGAATATCTCTACATTGGTCTGAGCATTTATTATAGGTGCTGGCAACTGACTATGTGTGTTGGGATGGAATGATGCCCCCCTCCCCCAACACATCTAGTTTAAAGCATCCTTGACCAGTCGGGCAAGCCTCCTACGAAATCCACTCTTCCCTTTCTTTGTCAGACCAGCTCCACCAGCCCCCAGTAGACCTGGCCTACTATATTGAGTCCCATGGTCAAGTTACCCAAACCCCTGACTATGGCATCACTGTTCTAACCATTTATTAACCTGGCCAATCCTCCTAGCCTTTTAAAGGTCCTGCCCTGTATCCTGGAGAATTGATGAAAAGACAATCTGAGCTCCAGAGCCCCTAACCACCTCACCCAGAGCTCTGTAGTCCTTCTTTATGTTCTCCAGGCTACTGCTATCTGTATTAGTAGCACCCACATGGATCACTAGAAGTGGGTAATAGTCAGTGGGACCGACTAGAGCAGGCAGCTTCTCTGCAACATCCCTGATCCAAGCCCCTGGTAGGCAAGACACTTCCAGTGAGATTGGGTCAGGCCAACAGATGAGTGCCTCTGTTCCTTTCAGAGTAGAGTCCCCTACTACTACGGCCCGCCGCTTTTTCCTGGCAGCACCAGTAGTGATCTTCTTTACCAGCGCATCAGCTGGCTGTTCCTGGTGGGAGCACGGTTCCTCATCAGCCCCCTGCAGGACAGCAAAGCAGTTCTGGGTGGGGATATCAGATTTAGGAGGAAGCCTCTTGCTTTTAATTGTCCTCTTCCTCCTTTTTTGTTGTTTTTTTTTTTTTTTTTTTGTTACTGTTTCCCAGCTTCCTGGGTTAGCGGCCTCCCTTCCTGCATGAGCAACAGCAGACACTTGAGGCCCCTGCACAGTCTGGTTCTGGAGCAAGCAGTGCTGCTGCCCCTCAGCTTCCCTGACACCTTTCGGCCTGGTAACAGCTTCCTGCAGCTCAGCCACCTGCTGCAGGAGGACCTCCACCAGGGAACACAGAGTGCAGCCCTGCCCATTGTGCACCCTCCTCCCAGGACAGCAGTGCGGGCGCTCTCTACACCCCGAGCTCTGCACTGCAGCCTCCCTCCCCATCAGTTCTGTCTAAGTGCCAACACTGGCCACTGTCGGGGCAGCCAGAGCAGAGCTCCCAGACCAAGCCCGGGTCATAGGGCGAAGGCTCACCATTAGGCTCGCCTGCCTGCAAGAACTGCCTCAAACCCTCCCCACTCCCCACGCTCCCTGGAGCAGCTTCTTAACCACTAAGGGTGGTAGCGCTCCTCCTGGCTCCGCCCCCTCTGAGTCAGCTCCTCGCGTCAGCTGAGCTGCAGGCTCCTGGGCAGGCCTTGTCGAGGACTTGAGGCTTTCGCGGTGCCTGCTGCTGCTCCGAGGTGAAGCTTCAGGACGCCGAGCCTCCTCCCGATCAGGCGCTGCAGGCGTCCCCTCTCGAGACAGTCACCTCAGCATGCAAGCCCTCCTCCTTGTGCGGCTTGGCTGAAAGAGTTCCCTGAAAATAAACCAAGCCAGTTTCCCTCCATCAAGCTGGAAAATACCATTGCAAAAAGGCATTGCTGATGTTCCTGCAGCATCTTTTTCCAGTAGCTTGATAAAGTTCTCGTCCATTGGCCACCAGTGTGACAGCCATAGGTATACTTCTCCACCTTCTAAAACCCGTCAAAATACAGCTCCCTCGCTGCCTCGGGTTCTAGTGGAGTTTCTTTGTTGTCTCTAAAGGTAAGCTTGAAAGACTGCACTCTGAAACATTGTTTGGGCTGTATAACAACATTTTAAATCTTTGGCCGGTCACCAGTGGAGTTGCAGTTACCGATGCGCCCTGCTCAGTCCCACCATTCCTCCATGTGGTAGCCGCAGTGGTACTTTTCTTATGTTCACACTTGGTGTGACCCTTTTTTTTTTCCCCTCTCTGAAAGCAGAAATAGTTATTTAATAAATACCCAAGTGCATTCTGGCTTTAAGGATGACACACATTTAATGTGGCTTATGCTATATTATTCTTGTTTAAGTTTGGGCTTTTGATTTACCATTCTAGTTTAGCAGTGGTATTCCACAGGGGATATTGTTGGTTTCCAAATCTTTTGTCAGAGTAATTGAGCATAACATCTTTGCAGGTTTGCGTTTCAAAAGATGCATTATCTTCTCCTGTCCATTTGTTCTATCCAGGCTATTCAAAACTTTTAGCTGTACAGATCCTTTGAAAGAATTTGAGTTTTAGCTGCTGAATTTGCAGCTCTGCATGTGATGATTAATACACTTCTCTCTATAAATAAGAATTGGTAACAGAAGATTTTCATTAAATTCTGTGTTTTGCAAGAGACTTCCATCCTTTTAATTCTTATAAATTAAACATCATCCATGTCTGGCTGGCTGAAGAATGAATGTCACATATAAGATATCTCCCTTAAATATTTTCTTGAAAGTAATCTATGTGATTTACAACATATTGCAATTAACATTGACCTTTTGTCTGCTTCAAAGAACGTGAGAAACAGTTTTTCTGACATCAAAGAGATTTTCTGAATTTCCAAAAATATTCCTGATGAAAGTTGTTCTGACTGGGAAAAATATGTCACCTTCATTTTAAAGTTACGGCACACTTGATAGATTATCTGACTCTTTCCTAACCTTAGCTCATGTACAAAAGTGGTTTTAAAAAGAAGCTTGCAAATAATCATCTTCTAGAAAATGTAAATCCTCAGAAATAAAAATTAAGAATCCTGTATTTATCTTTTAAGATCAATGGACAATTTATTCAAGATCTGGAGGCTGCTATTTACTCTCCCATTTTTTTTTCCAGCCGCTAAATTGCCTGCCCCCAGATGCCCTTCAAAATGGAAAAAAAAATTTAGTTTTCACAAATCTCTGTATTCAACTTTATTTATATCAATTCATATCAATACATTGTAGACCTATGGACAGTTTGCCAAATATTTGCTATAAATATAGCTCCCAATATTAATTATTCACTCTGAACGTGGAATGACATTGTATTGCTCCTTATTTCTCCCTAGAACACTCTGTCAAGTTGACCGTATAAAATCTTACAGGAGAGGGTTTTTCTTATAAAAACCTCTTTTTAATTTTAACCATCAGTTGCCTGTGAAAGTGTTTGTGGAAAGCAGATAAAGGGTGTGTGAACAGGACCAAATTGTTTAATGTAGCAAAATGTAGAGTTCTGCTTCTCTGTATTTGCATATTCTTTGCTCTCTGCTGCTCTGGTCCCTTTCTAAGGGCTGGGGAGGCTGCTCTGTCCATGATGGTCTGCCACAGTACATGACGAGTTCAAGCAGTGTCCCTCTGGGCACTGGGCTGGAGCAGGCTCTCTTTGTAGCAGTCCTGACTTTGATGGCTAAGTATTAACTGTTTGGTTGAGGGAGGGGAGGGAGATCAGAGCGCGAGTTAGGCCAGCTGCCAGCCACACTAAAATTACTCCTGTAACCACTCCAATATGTGTACTAGAATTTAGGGACTCCGATATATTCAAACAGAACAGTTTTGCACAAAGGGTAGTTGAAATATGGTCTGAAACAAACTGCCGAAGTCAGCAGTAGAAGCAAATGGAGTAAATCAGTTCAAGGAGGAGTTTTTGAAGAAGGTAGGGGGAAGAGCGTACAGCTACTAGCTAGAAGTTCAGGTTTCATATGATGAAACACAGATTGATTTGTATTTCCTGAGGTTATGAGGGCAGGTCTTCACGGACCACATCATCTTCTTTAGGCTGTTAAATGTTTGTATGTACTTTTGTGCTGGGGTTCATTCTCTTTCAGTTTGGAGTAATGCTTTTTTTTTATTTTTTTCCTCCACTCTCTTGCTTGTACAGTCTCTTTAGATAAGGTCTTGCAGAGCAGAATGCATACCACAGAAACTCTGTTTCCTGACATCTTGATAAACTTTGTCAAAGTTGGCATAATCATTTAGTCACAGTGATGTAACAAATACACTTTTCAGTTTATAGGTATATGAATTTGCATGCATTGTTTTGTTTCCTGGAAGGCCCTCCAAAATGTGATACAATATTTGCATCTACACTGCAAAGGTAAAGAAATCTTAACTGTGATATCAAACATGGAAGTGTTTTAGCTGTTTCAGGTGCCCCTAATCTCAGCGCTGTTGTGCTGATGCAATGAAAGGTGAACATCACAGGAGGGGACAAAACAGAAACCTGTGGGCAAACAAATCCACTTTCCTCCTTTCTGTGATGAGCCTGTATTTTGTCCTTGTGGCCAGTGACATGTTCTCAACCAGAAGAGAAATCCTGCCATGAAGCATTTTCATAGAATCATAGAATCAACTAGGCTGGAAAAGACCTTAATATCACCTTTTCTCTTTAATTTCAGCATTACACTGCTCTCTTGCTGGAGTTCTGGGCAAAGTTCCTTGAACAGGAGTCCTTTAAAAAGGCTTGTGAGAGCAGCAAGGGGCCTGATTCTGCAAGGTGTTGTGCTCCATAAACTTCGTGTCATATCAACATTAGCTGAAATTTTCCCACAGCTTTCTGGATCAGGCTTTGCTTGAATTTTACCTAGACTTCTTTGTTTTATTTATTTTTTTTTTTTTAATAGAGGAGCATATTAAATTACATAACTTGCTGTTACTAATATTACACAAGGAAAGTGGTTTATGTTTTATTTCAATCTTCAGTTTGGAATTCAGAGATTGTGCTAGGTAATTTGTTTAGGTAATGTTTTCAACAGAATTTTTTCAAATGTACAGGTTTCCTTTTTTAAAATTATCTTTTAATGCAGCTCTGATAAGTGAAACACATATGTGTTTTGTTTATTTTGATGCAAGTGAGAACCCAAAATATAGATTTTTGCTGAGATTCCCCATGCCTTGGGTTTCTTTCTTAAAGTAATATTTGTTTTCATTGAGATTTCTGTGAGTATCTCCAATACCTTCTGCGTAACATTAAAAAGTGCTCTCTGCTACTGTATCTATTGGTGTGGTAAAAGAGCAGAAAATACCCCTAAATGCTTCCTCTTTTCTTCCTGCACTTGCAACCCTGTTGGAAATCAGAAATACAGTTCCATAACAGAGAGAAACAATAAGAAAATTAACTGAACTTTGTAAATTACTAGAAAGGCTTAGTTCTTGCTTCACAGAAATGCACAATCTGTGCAGGCACAATCACTGTTCCCTGCTTCTCAGCTGTAGATGTGCAGGTATTGTGTTTAAAGCCCCACAGACCAGTAGCAACAAGACAGAGCTGGCCTTACAGAAACACAGCAGCCAGATGATTGGATCCCATTTCCCACAGGTTTCTAAGACTGCAACTGAAATGTCTTGTAACTCTATTAGGAAAGACCTATGGTAATCAATAGCAGCAACAAGGCCACACAAGTACGTCTCAGAGCACTGTGAAAATTGCACATCCTGTGGTGCTCAGGGGACTTAATATTTTCAGTGATTTTCTCACTCTATCCCTTGCTTTTGTTTATGGAGCAGTTCTTCTGTCTCATGTAGCTTTATTGTGAAATGTAACTGGACTTCTTCATTATCATAATTTACTCAAAAAATGAGCTTTGTAGATTTCTGTTTTCTTTGTTTTCTTTAGTTTTCTAAATATTTCTTTATATTTTGAAGTGGTACTTTGCAACCTCAAAGAAAAGATGTCTCCACTGATGAGGCAAGAGGGCAGCAGCGCCTTACCCATCTCTCTTATCTGAGAAAAGAGGCCTAAAATCAATACTAAGGTTTCACTGGAGCTGACTGATGATGAGCCCATGGATTCAATGCAGTGAATCAGGGCCACAAGCCCACAGTTTGCTCCACCACATGTTCTGAGCTGGGTGGATCTAAGATGACATTGGAAATGACACTGGCATTTATCTAGAGCCCCCCGACCACAACAGCAATTTTGTGGCTTCAGATAGTATGGTCTACTTCTTTCTCTGGAAATCTGAAAACTAGAGAAAGAACTGGGTCCTCATAGTGGGTGTAAGGAGAAGGGGAAGTGATCCATGCTGTTTATTAATGCTTTTGTACAGCTGTTTATTTTCTATGGAGTTGATTTCCCTGTTATTCTAGGGCTGGACCCTAATATCTGAACAGGATGGAAATTCCAATACAGGGTCGTGAGAATGTAGCTGTCATTCCCCACCCCTGAATCCTTCTATGAAATTAGTATTGCGGAGTCCAAAGAATGATGTGAAAAATCCTCTGAGGTGTTCTGGGAGGCTGAAGCGACTGTTTTCCTAGACAGTGATGATCACAGAATCCATGGTAAACTGCAGCATGGCAGTAATTACTGTGTGATTCTGAGGTAAATTCATAACATTTTATCCCACCAAAAACACATATTTCAAATATCCTTTTTCCTTCTTTGCATGGCTGGGGCAATTAGTAACGGCAATGCAAAGATTCAATTAGATTAGAAAAACTGTTTAAAAAAATGAATTATTATCAGGAGCTTCTATTAATTTGGATCAGAAAAATAATTGTGATGATCTTTCAGAACTGCTTTTCTTCAGTTTTTTGGGAATTCTAAACCAGTTCTGGATAACCAGTAGCAAAGGATTTAATCTCACAGATTTAAACTCTGAAGTAATCTCATGGAAATTAGTTTTGCTTAGATGGGCTTTTTCTCAGCGACTTTCATAAGTGAGTCTTATTTTAGTGGCAGCTAGGAGACTGTTCTATTATATAATTATTTTTAGTTTGCTGTTATGCACCCCCTAAAGTATATTGTTTAAAACTTTTTTTTTTTCCTCCTTTTTAATGTAAGAAAACCAAAACACTTGCTTTGAGGTGTACTGGGAGTCTTTTATAGACAGTGTGTTTACCTCAAAGCATGTGAAAAAAATGACTACTTGACTAGGTTAGCTTTGGGTACCCTCAGGCTCTTTGAGATTAGTTTTAGATTCATATGCTGTGGTCACTCATTGACCAAGCTGTTTCAACACTTATACATATCCAGCAAAGGAACATTTCCCTCAGGCATGGTTTTCTTTCAATCATATTTAGCAAAACCATTCAACACACTTGGGGCTTGCACTGGGGAGAGAAACAACTCTATATACACAATTCAAAGCAATTTTCTTCTTCAGGAAGAAGAAAACTCTGAAGTGTTAAGTCTCAGTTTATCAAGACTGAAGTTCAGAGCACTCTAAAAGGGTTCTGTATAACCTCCCCTGAAATTATAGTACTTTTGCATTATTCCTAGTCATATTTGCCAGTATTTTGAAAGTTGATACAAAGATGCTTTATTCCTAAGCAAGCAGAGTAAGGAAATTTTTCTTATTTTTATCTCCAAGAGTGTTTGCTAGTTGATACAGTAGTGGGATGAGAAGCAAATGATCATAGAATCATAGAACAGTTAGGGTTGGAAAGGACCTTACGATCATCTTGTTCCAACCCCCCTGCCATGCAGGGACGCCACACACTACACCTTGTCACCAAAGACTCTATCCAACCTGGCCTTGACCGCTGCCAGGGCTTCTGGGTTTGTTACATCGTTGGGCAACCTGTTCCAGCGCCTCACCACTATCACAGTAAAGAACTACTTCCTTATATCTAATCGAACTTTCTCCTGTTTAAGTTAAAACCTACCAACCCTTGACCTGTCGCTGCAGTCCCTGATGAAGATTTCCTCTCCAGTATCCCTATAGGCCCCCTTCAGATATTGGAAGGCTGCTCTGAGGTCTCCACGCAGCCTTCTCTTCTCCAGGCTGAGCAGCCCCAGCTTTCTCAGCCTGTCTTCATATCAGAGGTGCTCCAGCCCCTCATCATCCCTGCAGCCCTCCCCCGGACTTGTTCCAACAGCTCCATGTTCTTCTTATGTGATACATTGATATCTTACATGATACATGGTGCATTGATTACTTTTTATCTTTTTAATAGCCTTTACTTTAACAGCCAAATTTTGTTTTTCAACAAATCTTCAAACCATAAGGTTTTCAGATTTGATGTTTTTTAAAGAGTGTTCTTAACACAAGCACATGCGCGCACACACACACACCACCACCCATATTTTAGAGCAGATGAGCATCCACAATAATGGGTGAAGAGTCTATGTAGAGAAAGGGTGCAAAGCAGAGTCTGGATGCCTCCAATGGTGGCATTTAGCTGTGCCAGGTTTCTGATCCCCCACTTAGCTTTTTCGTGTGCGAAGTCGTAATTGGCTCCAGCTCAGTGAAATTCAGCACAGGAAGAGTAAGTGTTCATGCACAAAGACTATTTGTAGGACTTGTTGCAGGACCCTAAATTTGGAATTGGGAAGTGTTCCCAGATGGTGTATAAAGTGAGTATTTTTGGTTCTTAACTGAGAAAGATTCACATTAAACTCAACAAGTTCTCTTTATTAAATGTAGGTTTAGAGAAAATACTCTTTCCTTCAACAGTGTAGCTTTGAATAGAGTAGGAATGCATGTGAGAAGGAGGCGTTGGGGTTTTTTGTGTGCTGTCTGTGGGTGTATTTCCCTACGCACAGAATTATTGTTTGTAGGAGAATAGGGGGAATTCTTTTTCTCCTCATGCAGTTATCTGTTTTGGGTGGGTGTCTAAGAAAGAATTATCTCCCAAATTATTTGAGAAGTAAAGAATGCTCTTGCTTCAAGATCTATCTTAATTCAAATGCTGTGTCTGACAGGCTTCACTTAGGAGTTCAGGCTCTCTACTGCACTTTAACTACTCAAAAAAGAAATCTCTGGTGGCACTCCCTCTGCTTAGCCTGGCTGGCTTTTACTTGAACTCTTTTGGATCTCTTTACACATGAAAGCATGTGTACATATTCGCTCCTTCCACCCCTCCTCCTTTCTCTGTATGGAGGTCACCTGCGCTACTTAAGTCTTCGATTTAATGTCCATTTCTGATAGCAGTGAAGTTCGTTACATATGTATCAAAGATGCCATGGTATCTAATATCTGTATGCTCTTGTATATTCAGATTTAGCATTTTAACAGGTTTCTTTCTTCACATGGTATCAATGATACTTATTTAGAACTGTTTTTCTGTAATTATACATCTTTGGTTACTGCAGGTATTTATGGTCTTGTACACTGAGCTCTAAACATAAGAGTAAGGCAGAATTTCTTCTTTGAGGTGGGACCGAAATGGATAGATGTCTAAGCAGTTATTTAGTTACAGACTGAAGCAAGTTTTGGGAAGTGCTTATGGTTTTTTGTGTCCCTTTCTTACAGTGTCACAGTAACCAAGTTGCTCCTTTGTCCAGGCTTGTTGAGCAATTGTCTAAGTCTGTTAATATAACTAACTACATTGCAGTTCTAAGATCTCTAATTTTAGCCTTCTATTATTCCTCTCCAATTGTGCATCTTGCCATTTTCATATATCAGAAATTCTAAATTTCAGCATTGAAAGTATCAAATTTTCTCTTCTAGTAGTATTTCATTAATGCTTTATGATTTAATATTTCACCATATATAAAAGTCATGAGACATTATAGTGTGAAAAGTACTGTATAAGTGTTATTGTATTGTTTACTACCTGCCTGTTAAGCAGCAGCAACACTTACTTCCTGTTGATTTTCCAGGAGTGAAAATTAGACATACTTTTCTTACAGGTGAATAATTAGTGGTTTAGGAGAAAAATGAATACAATTTATGTGTTTTCAGTCATGCAGAATATCTAACTGTAAAATATATCTTTTCAGTTTCTGTCAGGTATAAAACCAGATTATTCAGAATTTAATCCTTTTAACTACAAGTTAGCACATATGGATTTATATTCTGGAATTTCCATAGTACACATGGGAGGCTACAACAGTAAGCATATTAGCCCTGGAAAGTCCTCATATCATCTGAAAATATAAAATGTTTTAGAGACTTTAAGAAAAAAAATTCAAGGCAAAGGTAATGGCCTAAATGCTTTCTACAGGTACACCTGAAATAAGTAACTTAAAATGTCTTAAGCTTTGATTTTCTTAAGGTGACAAAGCTTAGTTCTGCTTAGTGATGTGATCACCCAGTGACAGCCCCTTTGCTTTCATGCCACGGTACTGATTTTGTGTGTTCTGATGGCAGATCCTGATGTCCTTTATTTTTCCAGTAAAATATCACAGAATTTAAATTGCTGACAGAAATTTCCTTATGATCCTTGTGCTTCCAGTTTGTATGCTGGCATTTTTTTTTACAATGTGCAATTATAAAAAAGCTTTTTTGTGTCAATCACTACTCTTATATATGAGGTTTCTAGTCTCCTTCAACACCACCTGTAATCAAAGAGAAAGGAGCTTCTTGGGAGAGCAACTCAGAGCCCTTGTGTTCTGTTGCTGTTCTGGGCCATCTTGAATCATAGAATCATAGAATAGTTAAAGTTGGAAAGGAACTAAGATCATCTAGTTTCAACTGCCCTACCATGGGCAGGGACACCTCACACTAAACCATGTCACCCAAGGCTCTGTCCAACCCATCCTTAAACACTGCCAGGGATGGAGCACTTACAACTTCTTTGGACAACTTCTTCCGGCGCCTCACCATCCTCACAGTAAAGAACTTCTTCCTTATATCTAACCTAAACTTCCCCTGTTTAAGTTTAAACCCATTACCCCTCATCCTGTCGCTGCAGTCTCTGCAGAGGAGATGGCTCCAGCATCCTTGTAGGCTCCCTTCAGATACTGTAAAGCTGCTGTGAGGTCTCCATGCAGTCTTCTCTTCTCCAGGCTGAACAGGCCCAGCTTTCTCAGCCCATCTTCATATGGGAGGTGCTCCAGCCCCCTGATCATCCTTGTGGATCCCTTTCCCCAATCACTCTAATCTAGAAACCAGCCAAGTGAGATGCCCAAAGTTGAGCTGTATGAATGCTTTGTTCATGTTTCATGACAGTTTACTTCGAGACTGTTGTTCAGTAAACATCCCTAGGAAAAAATATTGACCCAAATTTTGTTTAAGACCTAACATGGAGATATTTTATGGATATCTGAGTTGGATAGAGTTCAGGCAGAATTTTTTCCCCATATGTTTGTATTTGTGTGGAACAAGAACGTGAATTCAGTCACATCTGCTTCCCAGCATTTTGGGCTTCTAGAAATTAGCACAAAGAATAATCCCATGTTATGGGGTAGAGTTTTAATGTTCATTGCAATTAAAGTAGTTCTTCATTACATTCAAGCAAGAACTACTCTTTGGCAGTGTAGTAAAACATTTGAGAATTCTCCTCAAACTAGTAACAGAAATTGAATGACAGGACAAATTAAGGAGAGGCAGGAGGGGGTGAAATATTTTATTTAAAAATACTCCATAAAGGCAAACATGCAGTAAATTAGCAAGTGTGCTCTCACAGTTATTCATGGAAGCATGTTTGAAAAAAAATAACCATGGGGTTGCTTTGCATATTATTTGGTAGAATTTTCCAGTGCTTTGTCAGTTTTCCACTGGCTGCTGTGCATAGTGCTGCTTGGGAGGATCACCAGAAATCTTTGAGGAAGCCTTCACAAATGGCGAACCAGACATGGAAGAATGCAGCCAGAATGACAGTGCAAGGCAACAAGCTCAAAGCTGGGCATTCCTTTTGAAAGACTCTTTACCCTGAAGGCATAATCTTGAGCAGTATGTGTATGAAATCAGAAAATTATAGAGATCCATAGATTTACCTGCATCTAGTCCTGGATACCTCAAAAGCTGCAGTTAAAATTGCAAACCAAACTTCCTTTATATTTACAGCAGGTGGTATTAATTTATGTCATTTAGATTAATAGCAGTTGTTTAACAATAGCTGTTGATAAACTAGCATTGTTATAACAATATGCAAAAAAACTGCATCTAGACTTGGAGGTGGACGGAGAGGGTGGCAGGGAGAAGAGCCAAACAATCCACCATGTTTTATATATGTATATGTATATGCATGTATGTATGTAAAAAAAAAAAAAAAGAATTTTTTTGTGTATATATATATATACACCATACACATATATGTACACATATATAATATTCCTCTGTCCACATGTAGAAATGATAACTTCAGTATGTTTATTGGGACTGGTGAAAAACAGCCGCTTGCAAATTAAGTGAGACAAGGAACAACAGATTGGAGCTGTATATTTTTTTAAAATGTTGCTTCCAACCACAGCATAAGTGTTAGAAAGGAGGGGGAAGCTTTTTTTGGAAATATATTGGCTTTTATTGCAATAAATGCTTCTGGCTCAAAGACATCCGTAGGTTAACCTGGTAATCTGTGAGAAGTAGAAGGGCATGTGCTGGCAGAAGAGACCAGAGCTGTGAAAAGAATCTGTCCTTAGGACCTGTCTATCTTTCTGTTCATAATAAAAGCAAGAGAAAAAAGTAGCAGTGTTATCAGTACACTTCTGCAAGTGAATTAGCTAGCACAGATTTGATAAAGCTTATAAACTCTCTAGAGCAATCGTGACAGTTTGCTGGCTTGGGCTTTGTCTGCTGCCAGTTACTCCTTGCTAGTGGCACTCTTTATTTATGCTTCAGTACCACGTTATCCTCTGGGCTTCAAACAGAAGGGACCTGTCTGTAAGTGTTTTGGTTGTGGTGTTAAAAAATAAGAGTGCAGCAAAACACATGCAACAGTGCCCAAGATCTGTTTCAGCCAGTTTCCCTTCTTGTGGTGTTGCTTCCTTGTGACTATTCAGTACACGCAGAACGTGGCTGAGGTGGAATATGTCTGCCTTCCACTAGAGAGTGTCACAGAGTTATTTGAATGAATGGAAATGGATGCATGATTTGACTTGTGGGTTAAATGCAAAATGGTATGACCTCAAGGAGAGGAGATAGGTGTGCCTGCCTGCATGTTTTTGATTTTTACCACTGCCATTTCTTCCTTCACTCTGCAGCTAAAAATGAACACAGTTGCAGGAGGCAGCCACATTTTAATACAGTTCTTTATCCATTTGACAATGTGTACACATTAATGCTATGGTAAATATATAATCTGATACCTTTTCCACTCTTTTCTATTCAAATAAAATGTATACTCCAAAATGTTAACAGAATTTTGGGGTCAATTATCGTGTGTGCGCTTCTAGCACAAGGCATTGGCAAATAGAGTTCAGATTTTGGATCAGCCAATGTAAAGTTCTCCACATGGGAATCTTGGAAAGGAAGTTCCAGTCCATTAGCAGATTTTCATATCTGGACTGATGATGTATATGCATAAGTGGAGAAATTGAAGAATGGTGTTAAGTAGTCAGACAGTCTCCAAAGGGAGATCTGGACAAGAAGGTACAGTAATAGCATTAGATGGCTATTATTATAAAAAGAAAAGAGAAAAAAAGAAAAGAGAAAAAAGTGAGGACAATAGTAATGCTCCAAATACATAAAGGTAATTTCTTTAGCCCCTGAAATTTTATATGGACATACAAACACCGAAAGTATTGTTCTTCAGGTGTGTGATGTCATTGAATAACTGGCATTCATTTTTCTAAAGATCTACCCATGAAGATACTTTATTTAAAATAATAAATTGAAAGTGTAAATACTGTGTTGACCCACTGTAGTGCTTAAAATGGGGTTTAATCCTCAAGGTCAGTTTAGGCAAATTCTCTTCTCCGCAAATTCCAGCAAACTCTGCAATTCGGCTATTTTCTGTTGCAGTGGACTGATCCCTCCTTTTTTCTAGGTTTGTGGCCCATGGCCAACATCTTTGTCCTGTGTACTCTGTTTTCCTTCTGCTTTAATGAATGTGATATCTCAGGTGACAGCAGCTGAGAATCTGTCCTTTGATCCCATCCTCTTCCCACATCTGAGGACATACAGAAACCTCAACAGACACACCTTTATTCCCAGATGATTTCCAGATCATAGGAAGAATTTTAAAGGGTATGTAAAACTCTAAGACAGAAGAATCAGGGGCAGTTGGGCTCAAAAGCCTAATTTGCTTACATTTTCCTTGAGAAAACAGGGGCTAAAGGGAAGAATGTGGGGCCTAAGCACCCCTCAGTTATACTGGCAGTTGTTAACAGACCGCAGCTGAAGGGGTCTATAAGACCTAAGTGCAGAGTGATAAAAAGGGATTTCTCTTGAAGTTAAGACAAAGCAAGTAATACAGTGAGAGCAATTATGTCAGATCCTACTACAGTGAGCTGAGCAGTAAGCTAGACTTGTAATGTCATTAAGAAACTCTAAGGTCGTCAGAGTTAAAGATCCTGTGATATATCTTTATAAGGTTACATGTACTTATCTGTGATAATTTCAGATTTTGTTCTTAAAAACTTACAATTTGTTTTAGCTATTTGAATATCTCTGCAGTTAGCTCACCATTGCATTTAAACCTTTCCTTGAACTGAAGTAACTTTGACAGATGGCTTATACATTCATACTATGTGCACTTTTATTGCATGAGCGATTTCTAGTAGTCAACAGAAGTTCTTTCCTGAGGACCTGAAGAGAGTGTGATCTAACTCTCTCAAGTTAATCGTGAACCACAGAGCGAGCACTGAGTAAACTGATAGCATAAATTGAAAGGTCACAGCCTGTATTGAGAGAGAGGCTGTAGTATTTCGCTCTTAAAAGAGATATGAGAATTCATTTTGAGCTCTGTCACAGAAGTATAGATGACTGAAAGCAGGAAGGCTAGAGTTCGGCAAATGGAATTGAGTACCTCAGCCTGCACATCTTGTGCTCACTATTGCCATGCCCGTCGCAGCAGAAAGCAAATTTCGTCTCGGGCCATGACAAAGCTCTGTGTTCATCCCTTTTGTTTGGCTGCAATTCATTGAATCCTTATGTGTGTGTCTCAGTGGGCTTGGGGAAATCTCTATGTGGAAAAGGATGAAGAAATGTCTTTGGATTGCTCATGGAATCAAAGGATTACTTACGCCTTGCATTCTGTGTAGCATGGATGCATGTGTGTATTTGCTTGTCATGTACATAACTGATGGGAGAGCAGAAAATGGAGCTTGGAAATATTAATATCCACAATGTATTAGAATTTGATCATACTAGCAGAATCTGTAAGGTAACAAGTGTATATCTGTGTCAGGATGAGATGATCATCCAGAAATAATAGAATTTCAATATGAGAAAACTGTAAGGTGTGAAGCCAGGATGCATGTTTATCTGTTCCTTTTTTGTTTGTTTGTTTTTATTTCCCCATGAAATATCTCTTTGTGTCAGGTATTGTATATCCTCCAGTCATTAGACCTACTAGTTTAAACAGGAATAGATATGTAGAAGCATATTCATGCTGTACACTCCATGGCAGGTGAGGACTAAATTTACTTCCATGTGCTTTAAATGTCAAATAAGATTAACCATCTGCTAATCCATCTAACAGTTTAGCAATGATTTTGCATAACAGACAAGGTAACCCCTTTGCTGCATGATAGTTGTTCAGCATATGGCCATTTAAAACAAGCACATGTTGGATGATGGGACCAGTTTACATGCAATGTACTGTTCAGCATAACCTTTGCCTTGATGAACAGCAAACATTGTCCAAAGAATCCCACAGAAGGATCACTAAGTGGTTTACAAACATTAATGCCAGGCACTAATGTACCCACTCCTGTATTTAGATGGAGAAAACAGTGGTATGTGTGTTTAAAGACCACAAATGTTGCTAGATTTTTGCAGAAATAAAGGTAAAAACAAACTATGATAACTGGAAAGCTGGTCCACGATTAAAAAGAAGCACAAGGAAAGGAGGGAGGAATATCCTTGTTTGCACCTATAACAAGACCCCATAAGTGTCGCACAGTTCTTCCTGTTTGAGGGAAAAAACATGCTCCCTTTTCTTCTGCTTCAGGAGCCAAGTTGTAATTCCTGATCTATAGTGATAGGCTACAGGAAAAGGAAATGATCATTGCACAGGTATTCAAATAACTGTAGAATACACAGGATTTTGGAGGAGACAAAGCTTGTACACCTTAGAAAGGAGTCAGATCAATTATATTTTCCTATGACAAAACAAAGCATGTCTTTATTCAGAATTGTCTCACTGTCCTGGGAGAAATATGAATTCAAACCCATATTTAAAAAGCCACCTGGGAATATCTTGCAGGAGTCATCTTGATGTAAAGAAATGGCATTGTTGCCATTGGCCTAAGAAAGGTCTCTCATCACACTTTATATTGGGATCTGATTAACATCTGGGAAAAAAGTTATTATTACTACCTATTTAAAATGCAAGCAGCTCCTAGTAGTATTTTCTTATCAGTCTTTTGTTTCAAACCTCAACAATAGTTATATTTTGGAGAAGCATAAAAACTTGAATTCATAAAGCAAATGTTAAGAAAATACTGAATAGGACAGTTGGACACTTTAAAAAGGTGAATCACATTAAAAAGTGCAGTTGCACAAAAGGGCACAGAGCTAGAAGTTGGTGCTGTTTAGGGCAGGTGAAAGAAATGAGCCTTCACCTGTGCTGATTGTGCCTAAGATCTCTGTGCCATGTGTTCAGGGAAAGAGACAGCACATGAATGCCTGTCCTGCACTGCTGTGGTCCGCTTTCAAAGCCTGTGGTCCATTGTCCAAGAAGGACTGTATTATTCAGCCAAATATTCCAACTCAAGAAGAGAGAAATTTCCCACCCTGCATCCAAACAAAGTGAAGTCAGCTTTGACTCTGCAAAACGTCGATGAATTCTTCAGAGTAAATCAGCCCTGTCAGTCTGATGCAGAACTGTCACCTACTTGTGACATAATATAATATGAAATGATATTGAACAACATGCATTTGGCACTAAATTGTTAGCGGGTTTTAGCTTTGACAGCAGCAAGTTTATTGCTTTAATCCCAAGGTCTTTTAACCCTCTTTGACATAAATTGAGGTTGGCTTTTGTGAGAAAACTCCACTTCACTCTCTCTTCCTTTACCTAAAACTGCTTTTAACAATTTATGCTCATACATCAGACACTCATTTTGAGTGACAAAAAGAAAAAAGATCTATTAGAATAGAAGGAAAAAAGGGTCAATTTAGGTTAAGCAGTGTATGCCTCTTTTGGTAGGCATGTCACAGCTTTCTTCAGCTGCAGGTGAATTACAAGGGGTAATACTGTATGGCTGTAGCAAAATAAAACAAATCTCTGACAAAAATAGAGAATAAGTATTACTGGTGGATGGCTGACAACCTGCCACAACACTAGTCTTCCTTTTTATTAATGCAATTTAATTTATTCCTAAACCTGTGTCCATTTTGAACCTTTTCTTAAAAGATGTAAGGATTTTCTTCTTTATCCAAACACTGTAGAGGAGCTAGTTTGAGCAAGGGTGGCATGTACAAATACAGATGTATAGAATAGATACTATGTACACACAGTTCTGCTGAGTGGTATAGCTGGCTGATAGCACATAATTTAATATTTCACTTTTTTGAGACACCTTGTTTAGTTTGATAAGTGCACATTGTCATCAGTGCTCTGATAATCCCGTCATAGAAATACATCATATGTGAACTATAACATCAATAACACAGGACACTTTTATCACCCTTGTTTTCTATGCTCAATTACTGTATGATGCTTACTTATAGTGTTGTTTTGAAATCATTTCTTTATTACATTTAAAGCTCAGCTGAATCTGCCCTTGAACTGTGTAATAATGGAGAGTGAACACATTCTCAGCATATTTATAAGTTAATTTTTTAAATGTTTTCTTTGTTCTCAATAGGGAAGAGTATATTATTCATCTACCATCATTTTTACAAAAAAAGTAAGGAAAATACAAGACAAATGGAAACTTGTGTTTCTCTCCAAATGTGAGCATTTTAAAAGTTTTTATAAATTGCCCTTTTTTCTCTTCTAAACCCACATTTTTCTGTTTTTCTTACTTTATGTAATTTTTCTTATTTATTTCACTCTTGTTATCTACAACTTGCTCATAGCAATTTTGCTCCTGACTAATGTTTAGTATATTCCATGAGTGTCAAAAAGTATACATTATGTGATTTCCTACAGATTTGTGTCTTGTTTCTTTCACATCTTTCCCCAAAGCAATAATATCATTTCCTTTGTGGCTTTTGGTGTCCTCTCCACTCCAGCACTTTCAACACCTTTTTCATATATCCTTTTTTTGCTCCATGTTTTCCAAATCTTTTGCCATGATATCTTTGGCTGGCTGCCTACAGTTGACCAATGCACTGCTTGCTACTCAGTTTGTGTTCCTCACAGAATGAATACAAAATTAATACCAATGAATAAATACAAATGATAAGTAAATTTCACTGGATTTTTATTTTGGGAATTCCCTCTCTCAAATCAGGAAAATATCAAAGTAGAGAAAATATTTTTAGACATTCTATAACTAATAGAGTTATTTTGCTTTGTCCCTGCCCATGGCAGGGGGGTTTTAACTAGATGATCTTAAGGTCCTTTCCAACCCTAACTATTCTATGATTCTATGATTCTATAGAAATTTATTACAATGTTTCTATAGATTATAGCACTCTGTATCCTCCAGATATGTTGATAGCTACGTTATATTATAAGCACATCTTGGTTTACATCAAGATTAAGCCAAAGTGTTATTAATTTTGAATGTTACCCACGTTTTCCAGCCTTGTCATTTGGTTTCCTTTTTATTCATCCTTCTCCTTATGTGTCCTTTGATTTGAATGCAGGATATGCCTAGCTGCTGAGGCAAATTCTGACTTCCCTAAAACCAAGGACAGTGATTTCTTAATCAGTATTTGTCCCTACAGAGTGACTGCACCTGCCAGAACGCAAGACACTGCCTTCACCAGGAGCTGTACTTTGTTAAGTCCTGTACCACCGCAGCACTCTTCAGCGGAGAGCAAGGGAGCGGGACTCCTACAGCATTGACCGTACTCTTTAAGCATTTGGTACTGGCAGCCCTTGCAGTTTCCCTCCTTCTGCTGCAGTTGTAAGTATAAATTCCACTACATTTCCAAATCCTGACAGAATGAAACTTGGGGATTGGGAAAATGGGGTTAGTGTATGAATTGTGATCTTGTCCACGCAATAAAAAGCCCTATCAGTGGGCATTCAGCAGCTGAACTATCCTCATGTTGTTTGTATTTTTATGGACACTGTTATAACTATAGTCAAGTATGATTTAACTTTAAAAGGGATGCTGTAACATTGTTCAAGTCCAGAGCTGCCATAATCTTTTGTGGTAAATCTTTTGGGTTTCCTCTAGCTTTTAAAAAAGGAAGTAATACAAAGAAATAACAATGGAATACATAGAAGCTTATCCTGCAATAACTTGCCAATCCATCTTTTTTTTCTGGTTTTGCATATATGCAAAATTTTCTGAGCATAGTGTTTTTGACCATTGTTTTCTTCTTCTACATTGCATCAAACAAGCATCCCTTATAAAACGTAGAGCTCATTTTGTAACCTAATTCCTACAAATACCACATGTATGTGATTCTGAGATTTCTGTTGTTCACACATTTCAGTAACACAATTTCATTCTAACTATTATGAATGTACAAGTTACATTTGCTTTTAAAACCCGATCCAAAATAACGAAGATTACTTTTGTTTTCAAACATTAAATGTATTCAAAATCAATATCTTATTTTGATTTTAGATGCTCTGTGGTGCAAAACAGGAGATGGAGGCTGCTTTGGTCATTGTCACTAGTTCTGCATGAGGCCTTAGCTGACTTGCTTAGATTTTCTCAATCTTTTTGCTTATCTTTAATTTCCTGTCCTTTGTTTGGTTTATTTCATTAATGTTTGTAAACTGGTTTTAGATACTTACATGGAAAGTGCTGAATAAGCATTAAGGGGTATTTGCTGTTAGGACTGAAAGTAGACATTAGCTGCCACTGTCATAGAGGTAGCACATCAATGATTTTCAGGTTTTATAAATAAATGGGCCATTCAGATGGATATTTGGGGATAGCTATGCACTTAAATAATTTAACTCAGCACAAATAGAGTCTTGTGGCTAAAATGTTTAATCAGAACCTCAGAAGTTTAATTTTGCAGCACAGGACAGTAAAATTTCAAGCTTAAAGCATATCCTGATGCCCATTTCTCAGCATTCCTGTCTTAGAAAAAAGCCGTAAGCAAAATATTCTTCATTCCTTCAAGGCATTCCCTGAGGGCTTGCCTGCCCTAAATAATTATACAGTCTTAAAACAGTTGTCAGCCACCACTGCCAGGACTGCTATCTCCTACAATTTTATTGAGAACCTTGTGATAGCTGCTGCTAGTCTCAGAGCCCTTGCCTTTGGCGTTGTAACCCTACAAGAGGTACAGAGGGAGCTTTGCTAAGAGGTACAGTGTGAGCTTTGCTAAATGGGTGAAAGATTCAGGCTCCCTGTTATTAATAAAAGCTTGAAAATGCAAAAGCAAAAGAATCAAGCTCATAGGTGGTGACTTCCTCCTGCCTTCTCTTGTTATTTTAGCAATCCCTAGTTTTTTAAGCTGTATCTCCTAATTTCTCTTTATTTCTGCTTATTTAAGGCACTGTTGGCCATTTGGGGTGAGGTTGTGTCTGTTGTTGAGTGTCCAGTCGCAGTATTAGGTAGTCTCACAGGAGCCTCTTTTCACCTTTCTCATACCTGTTTTGTTAGTGTTAGTACAGCAGCAGGAACATCTCCTGTCCATCAGTACTCTCCATCCTATGTTGTCCTTGTATACAGCTAGAATGAACGAGCTGGCATTAAGATTGAGATGATCTGGCTCTACGCTGCTCTTGAAGAAGCTCCTGTTCCTTAATTCAGTGATGTCTGTACTATTACAAATGTGACCTAAATTTGCATAGGGACTCTTTAAATCTGCAGTAGCCAATCTGGGTAACCATAACTTCATTTACCTTAATTCCCTAGGTATAACTAGGACTGGCTACTGTGGAGATTTAACTGATAAGGACTGACAGATGTGGATGCTTAATTATTATAATTAAAGCATGTTTGTGAATGGTTTAACTTTCTGGTTTAGAACAGCTTCAGAAGCAGAGGAAAATGCCCAACAGAATATTGCCCTTGCCTTTTGGTAATGCATAGGCCACCACTGGTGTTTGATTGCTTCTGCTCCAAGCCCTTCACCTGACTGTCTTGCTCAGGAAGAGAAAAAGAAAAAAAAAAAAAAAAAAGGGGGCAAAAAAAAAAAAAAAAAAAAGGCCATGAAATAAAACCAGTAAATTGTTCTGCTGTTTTCTCTTGCTGGGCAGCCTTTTGCTGGTGCATCTTTGACTCTGAGGTTGTGGAGGGACAATGTATGTCTGGAATTCAAACTAAACTTATCCTTCTCTTTGAGTTTCTATGTCTTGTTTAGCTGTTTATCTGAGCTGGAAAATTACTCCGCTGCTGCTGGTAGTAGGGTATGGATTACTGCTTCAATTTTTCAGTTCTAGGGAATTATTTTAACCTTTTTTTTTTCCTCCTGAAATTTTATTCCATAGGCTATTTAGGCTGGAAACAGAGGCTTGTTTCCCTATGCAAGTTCAAGTAGGTAGACTGCTTAAGTTGGTATAAGTTTATGTAAATTAATAAATGATATTTCTAAGCAGATGATCTTGGGGAAAGGGCAGAGAGCAATTGTTACCTTTATTTCTAATTCAGGAATTTCGTCTTTGTAGAGAGATATGGGTTGGAGAAGCTTCAAGATTTAGCCCTTTTCTGAGCAAGAATATGCTGTCTCTGCCCACATTTTGCCCAAGTAGAGGTCCAGTTGGACAGGTATTCACACATACCCCAGTGCCGAAAGGGGATTGGTTGTGTTTACATAGTGTTACTGTGATATGGGTGCATGCATGACATAGCACAGGGAGCCAAAATGTCCATGTTATAAAGAGTCTGTTAAATAACAACATAGTTAATTACTCCTCAAATCAGAAATTAGAAGAAAGATCTTTTTCTGTTCAGCTTTTTTTCTTGGCCCATGGCTTTCCTGACCAGATCTTAGGTGAAACCAATGACAGGAATCTGGCCCTAAAGCCAAGTGCCCCTGTTCTGAGGATGGAGGTGAATGAGTCCTTATACAATCTTCCTTTTACTAGGGAAAATTTCTGAGGATGGCTGATGTAGTATCCCCGGACAGTTGTTCTGCATGTAATGCAAATGTACTGAAAGTTTTTCCAAAATTCTCAAAGCTTGGAATTCTTCTCATCATTGTGGAAATTTATTTGATTCCTGGGTGATTTGGATGCATCTAATTTTTTAATTTGTAACTAAAAAAAGTAACCAATATAACAGTCAACAAATAATATCAGAGGTAAAAAAGAACAAAAAAAGTAGGATGAATAAAGGTGACAAGAGGAGACAGAAGTATTAAAAAGTATTGTACATAAAGAACTGTTGACTGCTACTCTTGTAAATATTTCAAAACATAGATCCAATGTTATATGGGTCACTAAAAGTACTGTAAATACACCTGCTGAATCCCAAATACATCATTCTCAATCCCTGACAAAGACAAAACAATGCAGCTATAATACACCCTTCGTCATCCCTTGCAGACATGGATTTAGCTGCAGAGCAAAATGACTGCAGATAGAATATTCAGCTATAGGAAAGAAAAAGAGAAACTGAAGCTTGTCCTGCTGTCCAGTTTTCAATGTAGCGGATACTGTAGTACAGCAGTAGATCCCTGGGACCTTGAACTTCTCTTTATTTCTTTCTGGTTCAGCTGTAAAAGCTGATCAAACTTTCTGTAGCATGTTGGAAACTAATTCCATGGGTTACTATATCTGCAAATTTAGAAGAAATTATTCCTATGGTTTGTACTAAATCAGTTTTAAAAGTCTTTTCATATTCATCTGTGGAGGACAGGCTCTCAGTGATAGATCCCACCTCGTAGTGGGTTCACTGCACAATTTTTGTAGTGGTGGAGAAACAAAATGCAAGTCGAATGTCCCTTCTTTAGAAAGAAAGGACACTGCACCTTGAATTTTGTAGCCAGGGATAAGATTACACTATAGCTTTTGTGCGCCGTATCATAAATTATTAATTTTTGTGGGGATGTTTTTTGTATTTTGATTGGGTTTTGGTGGTGTTTTTGTTTTTTTTTTTTGTTTTTTTTTTTTTTTTTTGGTGTTTTTTTTTTTTTTTGCTTGTTATTATTGTTTTGGGTTTTGGGTTTTTTGTTAATAAGACTTTAGCTTCCATTATCTCTATATTATCTTGTCTTTGAGCATAAGCATTTAGCTTGATTCAGGTTGTGTTCTAGAGGAATGCTGCTCTGTGCTTGTCAATCTGAGCAGTGCATGATTGTGGAAATATGGTTAAGTCAATAAACCCTCTAATGGCACCAAAAGAATAAGGTTCAGAAAAAGCTTATGAAGAACAGAATGAGCCACAATATCAGAAATCAGTTTCCCAGATTGCATTTAGGAGGCTGTCATGGGTTCAGCAGTAGCAGTCATTTTTCTCCTTCTTGGTAGCTGGTGCAGTGCTGTGTTTTTGATTTTGGGCCTGGGAACAGCGCTGATAACACCAGTGTTTTCAGTTACTGCTTGGTGATGTTTAGGCTGGCCAAGGACTTTGTGAGTCTCATGCTCTGCTAGGGAGGAGGGGAAGCCGGGAGGAAGGAGAGACAGGACACCTGACCCAGACTGACCAAAGAGGTTATTCCATACCACGGCACGTCATGTTCAGGATGTAGAAACGGAAAGGAGAGACCTGGAAGGGTGGTGGGGGTGCACGGTGGTAGGGGGTGCACGGCTTGGCTGGGTTGGGATTGATGATGAGCTATTGTATTTTTTCCTTGCATTTGCCTTGTCATTATTATTATTGGTGGTAGCAGTAGTGGTTTGTGTTATACCTTAGTGACTAAACTGTTCTTATCTCAACCTGCGGGAGTTGCGTTCTTTTGATTCTTCTCCCCATCCCCTCGGGAGCTGGGGGGAAGAAAGAAGGAGTGAGTGAGTGAGCAAAACTGCGTGGCTGAAAGACTTAAACCACGACAGAGGCAAAGATTCTTGTGCTACACTGGATCCTTCAGTCTTACAGTCTGAGCAAATTTCTCCTGTTTTCAAGATAACTCTCTAGTATCCTTCCTCAGCTCTTGCTGCACAAAGATGTTTGTTCAGAAAAGACTGATGAAATACAGCAAACAAAGCCTGAGAAAGTGCAACTTCTGTCACAGATCTCTCCTGCTTTCCTTATCCCTACTCCAAAAAGCCTAGTCTATGAACACTGTTAGCAGAGGAATTTTAAGAACTTTTGTCTAAATGTGAAGATTTAATGTTCATTAGCACATCTGCTTAGAGTAGGTCAGTCAAAAATGATTGAGTCCAAATCCCACATATTTAGACATTTTGTCTTAAATCTCAGCAGGGGAAATGCAGTTCATACTTACCTCTGCTGGTTTTCTGTGTTCCCTGGCTAAGCATAGAATTTTCTGGAGTTTCAGTCTTCAAGCTGAACAAGGTGGCTCTGCCATCAGTCTGTTCCTATAGGGGAGTAGAGGGGCAGGAGGAGTGTGTGGTCTGGGAGGAGGGTAAGCATAGAGAGGCTGTTGTCTTCTGTTTTCCTGCAGGGTTTGTCTAACAGTTAACTGGATTAATGAAACAGCTGGCATAGATACAATTAACTACTTTGTTTTTGAGGTTCAGAACTACACAATGAAAAAGTTTTGGGTTTTTTTAAATGAAACCCTCAAAATCCAAACAACAGAATCCCAAAACTTCTGTTTTGTCAGCAAAGGATGCTGTTGCCCAGTTATGGTTTTAATATCAAGTAATCTTCAATACTTCTACATTTATAGAATCATAGAATCATAGAATAGTTAGGGTTGGAAAGGACATTAAGATCATCTAGTTCCAACCCCCCTGCTGTGGGCGGGGATACCTCACACTAAACCATGCCACCCAAGGCTCTCTCCAACCTGGCCTTGCACACCACCAGGGATGGAGCATTCACAGCTTCCTTGGCCAACCCATTCCAGTGCCTCACCACCCTCACAGCAATGCACTTCTTCCTTATATCTAATGTAAACTTCCCCTGTTTAAGTTTGAACCCATTACCCCTTGTCCTATCACTACAGTCCCTAGCAAAGAGTCCCTCCCTAGCATCCTTGTAGGCGCCCTTCAGATACTGGAAGGCTGCTATGACGTCTCCACGCAGCCTTCTCTTCTCCAGGCTGAACACCCCCAACTTTCTCAGCCTATCTTCATATGGGAGGTGCTCCAGTCTCCTGATCATCCTCATGGCCCTCTTCTGCACTTGTTCTAACAGTTCCATGTCCTTTTTATGTTGAGGACACCAGAACTGCACGCAATACTCCAAGTGAGGTCTCACAAGAGCAGAGTATAGGGGCAGGATCACCTCCCTCTACCTGCTGGTCACAATACTTTGGATGCAGCCCAGGATACGGTTGGCTTTCTGGGCTGCGAGTGCCCACTGCCAGCTCATGTTGATTTTTTCATCGACCAACACCCCCAAGTCCTTCTCCGCAGGGCTGCTCTCAATCTCTTCTCTGCCCAACCTGTAGCTATGCCTGGCGTTGCTCCGACCCAGGTGTAGGACCTTGCACTTGGCATGGTTAAACTTCATCAGGTTGGCATCAGCCCACCTCACAAGCATGTCAAGGTCCCTCTGGATGGCATTCCTTCCCTTCAACGCATCAACCGAATGACACGGCTTGATGTCATTGGCAAACTTGCTGAGGGCTCACTCAATCCCACTGTCCATGTCACCGACAAAGATGTTGAACAAGACCGGTCTCAACACCGATCCCTGAGGGACACCACTCGTTACTGATCTCCAGCTGGACATTGAGCCATTGAGCACAACTCTTTGCATGCAGCCATCCAGCCAGTTCTTTATCCACCAAGTGTTCCACCTATCAAATTGATGTCTCTCCAACCTAGAGACAAGGATGTCGTGTGGGACAGTGTCGAACAGTGTCGAGCACTTTGGACAAGTCCAGGTCAATGACATCAACTGCTCTATCCCTGTCCATCAGTTCCATAGCCCTATCATAGAAGGCCTCCGAATTGGTCAGGCAGGATTTCTCCTTAGTGAAGCCATGCTGGCCGTCACCAAGCACCTTGTTGTTTTATATCAATATATTCAGTAATACCCTTTACAGAATCAGTATTAACTTCGCAATACAGGCATTGGGTGTAACAAATACAAAGGAGTTTTACTGTAGCAGATAGACACTTTCAGTAGGTAGAGATCCAGAGAGTTAATTTGCAAGCTGGTGGTTAACCTCATTGGTGCTGTCTATTATCAGCTGGTAATGCCACCCTTCA
>CM077909.1:16318826-16418826 GCA_039720435.1 Amazona ochrocephala
CAACACAAGGCTGTGCTTTGTTGCAGCAGGTCTCACCGTTTTTCCTGCGTACTCAAAGAATGATGGATTGGAGGTAATGCAAATTCACTACCATTTTATATGCTGGTGCCTTCTTCATAGACAGGAAACATAGCTCAGTATCATCTTGTAAAATGCCTTAACTGTAAAGGCCTAGTTCAGTGTTGAAAGTGCTTTTTAAAAATGGTATGTTGGAACAGGGAAATGTAATTCAAATATTTTCCTCACGTCTCATTTTAAAGACTGTTGGAGCAGGTTTGCGTTCAGATTTTCCCAGGCTAAATAGGGCATATGCTTATCTGTGCTTGGTAATTAAAACAAATTAATAAATACAATTATTTGATTTTATGGCAACTTAAAAGTTAATACTGCTTAATGCCATTGTAAATTTAAAGAGCACATGTAGAATTAAAAAATGTCCATTTATGTAACTCAGTCTGCATTGGTGATAACAATTTGTTTTAGTAAATTCATTTTTCCAGCAAGGAATAACTGTCTTAAAGCTCTATAACCAATTCCAAAAGGTGTAGGTCAAACGTAAAAAGCACAAGCACAACCCTTTGACAGAATGGAGCTTACAGTAATAAGTGAAAAACTTATCTACGTTGGCATGTATTTTTTAGATTGCTGTCCAAATCTGGAATATTTATCCCAGAACTAAAGGCAGCCACGAAATTTGCCACTTTCTATCCCAGCAGAAGTTAAAGCTTTTCCTTACCCAGCTCCCAGACATGCCACAGTCATAGGGATAGCACAGGAGACCACCAACAGCCTGGGACAGCACTGGGGGTAGATGTAGGGACCTGGAGCAGCCCTTGAGGATGTCAAAATGAGTACGAAGATGCAATAGCGTGCACTGGACAAGGCTTTTCTGGAAAGTTCTTATCACAGTTGAATAAATGGAGTTATGGGCTATTTATGTTATATCTCTGTCTTTTACTTTTAGGTTGTTCAGGAAAATTGATATCTCTACACTAGGAAGAAGCCTCTCTTGAGGGAGAGGGCTTTCTCAGAGGCTCATTTCAAGTGTAAGGAATGAGCTTGCCAAGATCTAAGGACAATCACAAATCTTACCTCAGGTTCAGGGTGTGTTTCTTTTATTTAGGATTATAATGGGGGAAATCCATTATGTGTATATATAAATATTTTTAAACAGTCAACAACAACTTTTTGAGAACAAACACATGGCAAATACTATTCACTTGGTGCAATGGCATAATGGAAGGCACAGAACAATGCACTATTGAAACCTCAGTAGATGATAGTAGACCCTAGTGAAGTCTGTATTTCCATACATTTCATGTGGGCCAGCTTTTAAAATTTGACACTGAGCTTCATCTTCACTCTGGGCTTTCAACTTGATCTGAGCAGGCACTTCAAATTTCAGTGTATGCTCTTGATTTAAGTATTTAGCTGGTATGGAAATCTGGGCTGAAGTAAGCTGCCCTGCTGCCAGTGCTGCTGTTTTACACTGGTGCTTTATCTGTGGTAAGAGAGCTAATAATATTTGCTTTTGTACTGACTGAAAGGAAATGGTTTGACATCGAAGAACATTGTCTTTCATGTATGCTGCCTGGCCTCTTTTCGTCTCCTTTCTGAGTAATCAATTTTGACTTGCTCTGATTTTATCTCCTATAAAGTATATATTTCTTGAGAAGCATTAAACAATAGTAATTTGAATTTCATGCATATGACGGGTGTGAACCTGTAGCTCTCCAGGGCATCTCTGACCCTTCTTCATTCACCAATGAATCCTGCTGAAGAGCAGAGCAGGGGGCTGCCAGTCATGCAGGTATCTCTGCAGTGGCTATCTGCACTCAAAGAAGTATCTGAAAACATTTAGTTGGCTTAATTTTTTCTTTTTTTTTTTAATGCCTGTAATACAACATTGTATCTAAATTAATCTGCTCCTATTAGACTTGCGGAACTTTTTTACCTTCTTGTACCTATTTACCTTCAGCCATGGCACAGGAGTGCCCCCGCATGTGTCTGCTGCAGGGACCAGTGCCACATTGATGTGGTTGGTTGGGGCACTGTGATTGCAGATATGACTAAACCCTGTTGGAGAAGTTGGTCATGACATCTTTGTTATCTCTGCTCTCTTTAGCCTTGTGGGGAGGCATCTGTTTGGCAGAGCCCCTGCAAGGGCTGAGCCCTGCAGCCTTGCCGACTGTTCAGACTTTTACAGTATTTCCCCTAGCAGCCTTTCAAAGCATTTGGAAGCACAGCACAATTTCAAAGACTACAGATTGACTTACAGTATGGGATATAGTATTTTCACTTGTGTCTAAAAACACTGTTGTGTGGCCAAAAATTGAATCTCCAAGAAATCACACATGGTTCACAACACAGCTCTTTGATAACATTAAAAGTATATGTAATATTTTGAAATCACTGGCCAATTATTTCTAATAGTTTCATGATAATTTATGTAGAGAATCTCTCTGTTGGATTTGTTCCTGCTTTGGTCTAAATGTATTTTTGAACACTCTGTCAAACATACCCATTTGGCACCTATTTTGTTTCACTAAGTTTCTTTAGTGTGTCCAGATCTCTTGCCAATGTATTTGCGGAACATATTTTGACAGCTTTGTCACCAAATTTGTTACTTCTTGTGTTTGGAATGGGTATCAAATTGCAGATATTAATATGTGTGTTTCCTTTTGGTATAGACTCAGTTGGATAATACCTTTGTCTTCTCCTATGGTGAATATAATAATGTGAGTGAATATTATTTGTTTACTCATTTAATATATTACTAATATTTTAAAATTACAAATCTTTATAAATGCATAGTTTGGGTTTATGTTTGCAGCTAAAAGCATCCTGAGCAGATATCTTTAAACTTTAAAGAGTTGTGATCTTACATTCCCTACCCAAATTTTATGATAATAGAAACAGTACATATGTGGAGGCAGTAGGTCATCCCTCACTGTACACACACGTGTATGTATAATGTATATGTATAATTTTAATTCAATATGCTTGGAATAAATTGGCTATTGAATTTCAATTTATTGTGCTCATTTATAAAGCAGTTTTCCTATGGAGTTTGTTAGAGTTGCATGACAATGGTTTATATAAGGCTGATCATAATTTTTCATGTTTTTCTCAATATATTATTTCTAGATTAAAAGGGATGACAAGATAATGCATGGTGAAATTTAAAAGCCTGCTTTGTGGTTCTGTTACAGTGGCCAGAATGAGGGCTGCTGAGCTGGCCTGCCCCAGCAGGAGAGAAGTCCACCAAAAGTCTGGCTTCTTGAGTAATTTTAGTATTTTTGTCAACAAGAAAAATCTGACCAGTACACCAAGTAGGCCGAGTAACCTTTGTGACAAGAGCGTTGACCTTTTCTTGAGTTTCCCAACAGGGCTCACCAGTAGCAAGGAACTTGGAGTAGGAGACATGCTTTTTTTGTTGGTGACTGTGTCTGAACCCTTTGGCATAGGCAGAATCACCAGTTCTGGTTCCACATCTGAGAAAAGGGAGGGAGCCCTCTCAGAGACGTCATATTGGTTTGGGACATTTCCAGCCATGTGAGTCCCTGCTATTCTCTTTGAATAAGCACTACCTGCAGCCCTGCACAGACTTCCATTGTCAGTCACAGCACAAGTTGAAGAGTCAGATCTCGCAGCCCTGGTTTCTGTGGGAAGCTGGCTCTGCCTTTGGCCTTCACTATTCCTACTGCCAACACGGCTATTGCCCACTGCATGGTTATTGGTGGCTTTTACCCTCTCTGGGGGGTGTGTACACCTAGATATTGCCCTAAATCATAGAATCACAGACTGGTCTGGATTGGAAGGGACCTTAAAGCTCATCCAGTTCCTACCCCCTGTCGCAGGCAGGGGCGTCTTTCGCTAGACCAGGTTGCTCTGAGTCCCATCCAACCTGTTAGGGATATGAATGAGCTAACTGGATATGCATGCTATTTTTCAAATATTGTCCAGGGAAATATGCTGGAAAGAGCTAATGAATTAGTTACCTTTGACAGAGGAGGCTAAATGCAACATAGAGGATATGGTTTAGAATGCAGTTTAGATAAGGCTTGGTGGTTGCCATAGCTCCTGATTATTTTTACTCTGTTGTGAATAGCGTAGTAGATGGAAATACTTTTGGTCAACCTTAAAGGTAATCTTGCCTATGGAGCACGGTGCAGTTCTTGGAGACAGCACTTTCTTTGAAATGGCAGGTTCCTCTATGAACACAAGAAAACCTTTGCCTGCTTCCAAAGGCTGCTTTTTGGGCTACTTCATAGTGTTCTCTAAAAGATGCTATTCAGTTGCCATAGAGCAGTTTGATTTCTTACTGCTGGCAGACAGGTTGTTTACTGTGCTAAATAATATGTATCAAATAGGAAATAAATCCTGAAACAGTTGGTTTCATTGCAGATTGTAAGTAAGCCCTCTTATTTTTTAAATATAAAGATTGGTTTTAAAATGTCAGCAGTCTTTCTGAACAGATATATTGCCTTTTACAGAGATTTGATCAAAATTCTTCAGTAACAACAACAAAAAAGAAAATTATGGATTAATCTAATTATGTTCTATAAAAATACAGTTATGAATCTAAAATAACTGTAGAATAAACAGCAGATTTTTTTTCAAAGGGGACTGTTATGTTACACCTGAAAGATCTGTACCTTAATTTCAGTTACTTGTGAAATCCTAGGTATTTCTTTTTTTAATTTTAGATGGCAACTGCTGTATCAGTTCTATAAATTGAAGTTAGATTAGAACCAGAATTAATTTTTTTTACAATAAGATTTTATTTAATGTCACAAAAAACGTGATATGTCATACGAATGGTAAACATTCCCGGTGCAGTTTAGGTTTAAATTCCGAATCTGTGGTCCTATGCAATAATATCTGATTTTTTGACCAATTTCTTCCAGCTTCTCTGGACGAATTGGGATGCAGACTACAATCAGGGTAGAGACACAATCAGGACATCAGAAGCTCTTCCTCAAAAAGAAATTGTATTAACTTAAGATGACAAAAGTAGGATGGCTATTCCATGTCTGTACTAGATATAGCATATATACTGCATTTTCGGGTAAATTATTTCTCAAGTCTGAAGCCCTGCTTAAGTGAGGGCAGCAATCTTGTGCCAGCTGCCAGCATTCTGCAGAGAAATAGGAGCAATAGGCCATAGAAATGGTCTAGTCATAACATACTTTTCTTGCCATTAGAGAGTAACATAATAGCTGCTCTGCTAGTTTCATAATACCAAAGAATTTCACACAAAATAGTGAAGAGCAGGGCAAGGTGCAGAATAAGTTAAAATTATAAAGAACAGACTGACTGCCCATTGATTCAATTTTCTTTTTTTGTTGGAAATTTTGCAGTATACAATATATATTTTGCTTGTAGAATTTGATATTGGCTTTCTTTGTCCCATTGAAATTCTGAATTTTTGCTCCTTGCTTGATTTTTTTTTTTCACACAGTCATTACACAATATAAATCAAATGCCCTAATCCGGGGAAAGTAAATCATCAGCTGTTCTGCATAATTTTGTGTGAGTCTTAGTAGAAGAATAACTCTTCCAAAAAACTTCTAAGAGCTTGCTAAATGCGCAAATAATTTGCTTATTAGAGGTGATATTTATCAAAAAACTCGGAAGAACATATGCACTGAAATGCATTTATGGTCATGTTAAAAATGAAACGACCTGCTGGAGACAGACCTTAGCTCTTGAGAAGAAATGAAATGCTTAGGAAGGTTCTATGAAACACAAAATTATTGTGTATGTATAAGAAGTAATAATGTCATCTATTTTTTTCTGTTTCCTGTTGATTGACTTTTATAGCTTGCAAACATTATGCTGGATTGTAAATTGCAATAAATTTAATCAAGAATTATTTTATTCAGCCTACTAATGAGGAATAATAGCATATGTATCAATTAGACATGTCAATTTGTGTGAAGAAATAGATTTACAAAGGGATAGTAGGTAAAAAAAATATCATTGGTATCAATTCACTTCATTATTTTTAATTTGCTGTGAATATTGAGTGCTTCCAACATAAAATCATTCCTCAATTAAAATAAAACAGCTGTACTCCTATCAGCTTTTCCTTGCTTGTTGTTCCTTACAGATTAGCAGCTGTCATTGGCTTCAGTCTCATGTCATTTCATTAATTTGCAACCACAAATGAGTAAAAAAATAAAATAATAACAAAAATCTTTGGCTTGTCAATGTACTAAGTAATGTATATAAATTATTTTTTTCAGATTATGCTGGAAAGAGAGAAATACTGTAGTTAGCAACATTTGGGAAATATCGGAACTGTCCCGTCCACTTCTGTTCTTCAGCATCAGCAAAGTGATAGTACTTGTGAGCACTTTATTCATTCTGGCACTTTTTTATTACTCTGGATTCCTTTTCTTTTCCCCTAGGCTATTTCTAGTAAACTAGATTCTCCAAATGTGCTACAGTGTAAATGGGAAGGATGAATTCTCAATTGGATTGGTCTGTAGCTTGTTTTCACTGTAGTATCTAATGCGTCACTCTCCTTCCTTTATTAGCAGATGTGTGCTCTTATTCAGTTTTCTACCAAGCATGTTTGTGGTTTTGAGTGACATATGTAGCTCTGTGGTTGTCCTTATTTCTCTTTTATGATTCACATAGATCAAAAGCCTGACAATAAGAGCACACTTACAGAGAGAAGCATGAGAGCAGCAAAAGCTATTTCCACAAGCCCAGATGTGAAAATGTGGTGTATAATTCCTTCTGTTAACTTCTCTTTTTCTAGTGGTAAGTTCTTAATGGCCTTACAAGATTTTAAATTGGTCTACCTTCCTCTTATCACCTAGCTACTATTTTAACAGAAGGTTTAAAAATATCTATCTTTTTGAAGGTGTGATATTTAAGATATAAAAAGTATGCAGGAAGAATCAATAATTACACGACTTATTCTTTCGTAGAAAATAATGTTCTCAGATGACTTTATTTTCAAGAAATCATAGAATCATAGAATCATAGAATCATAGAATAGTAAGGGTTGGAAAGGACCTCAAGATCATCGAGTTCCAACCCCCCTGCCATGGGCAGGGACACCTCCCACTAAACCATGCCATCCAAGGCTATGTCCAACCCCACCTTGAACGCCGCCAGGGATGAAGCATCCACAACTTCTCTGGGCAACCCATTCCAGGGCCCCACCACCCTCACAGTAAAGAATTTCTTCCTCTGATCCAATCTAAACCTTCCCTGTTTAAGTTTAAACCCATTACCCCTTGTCCTCTCACCACAGTCCCTAATGAAGAGTCCCTCCCCAGCATCCCTATAGGCCCCCTTCAGGTATTGGAAGGCTGCTATGAGGTCTCCACGCAGCCTTCTCTTCTCCAGGCTGAACAGCCCCAATTTTCTCAGCCTATCTTCATACGAGAGGTGCTCCAGTCCCCTGATCATCCTCGTGGCCCTCCTCTGGACTTGTTCTAACAGTTCCATGTCCTTTTTATGTTGAGGACACCAGAACTGCACGCAATACTCCAAGTGAGGTCTCACGAGAGCAGAGTAAAGGGGCAGGAGCACCTCCGTCGACCTGCTGGTCACACTCCTTTTGATGCAGCCCAGGATACGGTTGGCCTTCTGGGCTGCAAGCGCACACTGCCGGCTCATGTTCATTTTTTCATCAACCCACACCCCCAAGTCCTTCTCTGCAGGGCTGCTCTCAATCTCCTCCCCTCCCAATCTGTAGCTGTGCCTGGCATTGCTCTGACCCAGGTGGAGGACTTTGCATTTAGCATGGTTAAACTTCATCAGGTTGGCATGAGCCCACCTCACAAGCATGTCAAGGTCCCTCTGGATGGCATTCCTTCCCTCCAATGTATCAACTGAACCACACAGCTTGGTGTCATCGGCAAACTTGCTGAGGGCACACTCAATCCCACTGTCCATGTCACCCACAAAGATGTTGAACAAGACCGGTCCCAACACCAATCCCTGAGGGACACCACTCGTTACTGGTCTCCAGCTGGACACTGAGCCACTGAGCACTACTCTTTGCGTGCGGCCATCCAGCCAGTTCTTTATCCACCGAGTGGTCCATCTATCAAATTGATGTCTCTCCAACTTAGAGAGAAGGATGTCATGGGAGACAGTGTCAAAGGCTTTACACAAGTCCAGGTAGATGACATCAACCGCTCTGCCCCTGTCCATCAGTTCCATAGCCCCTTCATAGAAGGTCACCAGATTGGTCAGGCAGGATTTCCCCTTAGTGAAGCCATGCTGGGTGTCACCAAGCACCTTGTTGGTTTTCATGTGCCTTAGCATGCCTTCCAGGATAATCCGCTCCAAGATTTTGCCAGGCACAGAGGTGAGACTGAGTGGTCTGTAATTCCCTGGCTCATCCATTTTCCCCTTCTTAAAAATGGGGGTTATATTTCCCTTTTTCCAGGTAAGCTGTACTTGTGGTTATTTTTTCTGCATCTGGGTTGCAGGTTCCCATACCTTTAGAACCTACTGATTGAATGCATTTTACCATGGTGTATTTTTACACCATGTGCATTTTTACTATGGTTGGAGTGGCTGCTGTATCTGTTGTTAGGGTTGGTGCAGCTGCTGTGCTTGGGGGTTGAGTAGCATCAGCAGCTGTGCTGTCGTTGTCGGGGTTTGAGTGGCTGCTGTACTTGTCGCTGGTGTTGGTGTAGCTGCTGTGCTTGCAGTTGGAGTCGCTGCATTCTTTGTTGTAGTCAGTTTGAGTAGCTGCTGTACTTGTCCCTGGGGTTGGTGTAGCTGCTGTACTTGGGTGTTTTGTTACCAGTGAGAGCTTTTTGATGGAATCCCTAAAAGAGAATTTATGTCTGTAGGGAGACTAAACACATGGGATCTGAATCTTAGTTAACAGTGAATTCTCTATTATAAGAAATAAAAGCTCACAAATATTTTCGTCAGCTCTGAATGTGGAAGTTGACACAAGGTTGTATCAGAGAATTTTAACTAATGATTTTTACAGTGCTTATCTGCTAATTTGCTTCTCCGTAACTAGAATCAGTATGTTGAATATGTGTGAGGTTTTGGAGCTCATGCTAAAATTTTAACTAGCCAAAGACTTATCTGCAATTCACTATTACTGAAATAAAAATAGTAGTAATAATATATGATAGTAAATATATTAACTATGTTTCTTTATGAATTCACTGAATTGAAGTAGAACATTGTATAAGCTGAACACATCATTTTTTGATACATCTAGAGTGTTGTCATTTAACATCGAAGATTTTGAGGAAAAAGGCTATGTGAGTTTAACGCTATACTTCTGACTACATATCTACGTATTTTAACACTGAGTAAGAAATGTTGGAAATCATGCCTAACATATAAATATGCTATTTGTTATCTATAATGGCACTACCCTGGGACTTTAGGTCACTGATATATTCCAGGTAATATATCTGTGCAATCTATTGTGCCACATTTGATGCCAAACTTTTTGTGTGTTTTTGGGGAAAGAATTTTCCCAGTTGTACAACAAACATAAAGCTTTCAAAATTCTGGGGGAAAATGGCAAACAGGAAATTTGTATGAGCGGGCTGATGCTGAATTTCAGAAATTGTAAATAATTATGAGTTGGGATACTGCTATTTACAAATAAACTTTGTCTTTTATCAGTTAGTATCAACAGTCACTGTCAATCATTTTTGTATTTCCTGTTTATATGCTTGAATCTCCTTTAACGTCTGTGTTCTGAGTCTTATTAGTGTTGAAATTATGTTAAGCAACATGGTTACTGGTTTCATAAATATGATAATTGTTTTTATAGATATATAAGAAATTTGACATTTTTAGTGGGTGAACTTTACTTCTCTGTGACATTTTAGAACAGCAAGCATCAGAAGGCTCTTTCAGTGTACTTAGAGAAGCACAAGTTAAGGGATGGTGCTGATGAAACAAGACCAAGGAGGAGGCTACAACATCACTCCCATGTTTGTTTTGTTGCTGAGCTCCTGCCTTACAGCCCTGGTAAGACTGCTCCCCAGGGATGCGCCTGGAGACCCAGCTACCACGGTTCTGTGACTCTTTTCCATTCCCTTTCTGAAAAGCTTCATTTTTACTAGTATCCATCCTGATAGCCTCTGGTGCAGGTTGGCATCTGCCTGTGCTGACAGATCGCCAGCCCAAGCCAGAATGCAGACCCTTTTTTCGTTTCTTAGTGGAGAACCACCAGCTCCCATAAACTCCCCTATTATTCTCTCTATAGGATTCATGCATCTGTTACCTGGCTGTTGTAGCAGCTAAACTTTAAACTTACAATATTATAAGGTTACCAATATGCATTGCCCAGGGAAGTTGTGAATGCTTCATCCCTGGCGGCGTTCAAGTTGGGGTTGGACATAGCCTTGGATGGCATGGTTTAGTGGGAGGTGTCCCTGCCCATGTCAGGGGGATTGGAACTTGATGATCTTAAGGTCCTTTCCAACCCTAACTATTCTATGATTCTATGATTCTATGCAAGCTGGGTAAATGGGATAAGGAACACATTTTGAAAAAAATCATCATAAAGAGCGGGAAAAAATATTTTCTTTTTTTTTTTTTTTTTTTTCTTTTTTTTTTTTAAATATATTTTTTTAGACCCTTGGACAAAACTCATTCTTCAGACCAAAAGCAGATCTTTCAAAACCAGGGTTGAAGTTAACTTTATCAACCATGTGTCACTATTTCTCTGTGTAAAGCTGCGGCTAAGTTTACAAGCTTAGCAAGACCTTAAGTGACTTGCTTTATGCTGCCATTCAGTATTGCCCTACACACCAACAATCCTTTAGTATAACAAAATATGTGTCTTTGCTTCTTTGCTAGAAGTTATTGAGAAGTCTTCTGATCATCCAGCTATGAAAAGCACCATGACTGGTTCTGCCCAGAAGCTGCATAAATACATGTGGAGCAGAAAAGTTGCTCTTTATAGCCAGCTGTACAATTCTTTCAAACCCTGTGAATGTTAAGCCTGAGAAGGCTTTTTTCCCAGAGATATAGATTAACTTCAGCATACCAGCCTTCAACTGTATGCATTAGTCAAGATTTCACTCCGAGCCTACACTTCACTGGTGAAACTCATAGTCAGCCAGACTATTCTAAGAAAAAAGCCCCAGCATTTGGTTCCAGTAAGCTACCATGGAACATACTCAGATTTGACAAATGTTGTAATTAGTTCCTTTTGTGTGTTTAGTACACAATGCAAATGCTGTAAAATGTTTTTCACATGATGCAACATTGCCAGCAGATAATCATGGGAGCATTAAACCAAAAGAATTTGTGTATGCCCTACAAGGTGCAGGAGGATAAGAAAATGTAAACAAAAACTAACAGCTGAATTTTTCAGATGATACCATTTCTTTCCTTTTGTTGAACTGGTTCATTTTTAGATGCTACTTTTTGTCAGTTTCTCCTGAAACTGATTAGAAACCCCCAAACCAATGTGAAAATGCTTTTGTTTCTGGTCTAGTTTTGACTGTGTGATTTTTTTTGGGACATTTTCAGTTTAATTATGCAGCACTAAAAATTGCAATTAAACTGAATTTGCAATTGAAACTGCTCATTTTAGTTAACTGTCAAATTTACTATGGCATTGTGAAATAAGGGCCTTTATTATTATGAGGTGTTTTGGAAAAAATGGCTTTTAAACAGGAGAAAAATGTCATATCTCTTAGTCTTATCACAATGAACCAAAAATTTAAAGAGATACCTGACCAGTGAAGCTACTAACTCTCTGAAAACAATGAATTTGTTCCAGGTGGTGTCTTAAATTGTTGGTATAGTATAAGTATGGACAGTGATGCATAAAGTCTTTTTTTCTTTTGTCCTTTTTTTTTTTTTTTTTTTTTTTACATATTTAATCTGTTTTGTGAAGTGTGTTTTTCAAATGTAGCTGGAAGGATAGAAGGCTGATGATGCTTTAAAACAGTCTTGCGAACACCTACATGTCTTGGGGATATCTGACAGCCCGTGTTTTGCAGGATGCTGTGACGCAATTTGATGGATATTGTCTATTATATGAGATTGTACGAATCTTAATATCTCTGTTCCTCTGTTTTACCATGTGATGTACAGCCCTGTGTACATAGAGCATCTCAGACTAGCGTCTGAGACTACCCTTTTCATCCAAGCCCTAGGCATTTTTATCACTGTGCCAATAAAAGGAAAGGGATTTATGGCATACTTCTTTTTAATTCATTCAATTCTCTGTTCATTGTGAGGTTAATGTTGTTGGTCTATTTTTCTCTTGAAACAAATAAAAACAATACGTGCTGACACTGACTTTGACTTTTGACATGGGAGACAGAGGTCAACATTTAATTCTATATTTATAGACTACATGAACAATATTATCTGTATTAAAAACTGTTCACTCAGTCCTTGTCATTTTACAACTTAGTTCAGTAGCTCATATCACATTGAACGTTTTCTCCAACTCTGATCAAGGTGCCATCATTCACAGTGCTACAGTTAAGAGGTTGTCAGCCTTTCCATTAAAAACACCTTTTTCCAGGGGTTCATAACTTGTATAGTTAAAAAAATTACACAAAGACTGACCTGGGGCTTTATTTTAAACAAAATATACATTAGAAATATCGCAAACCTCACAGCTCAAAAAACAACAAAGAACAACCTCACAGCCCGAAAAACAGCAAAGTATCTAAATAAAGTCAGGAGCTGACTGGTTTGACACATGTTCAATGACCATATTTAGTTAAGAAAGAAATGTGATTTATCAAGCAGGTATAACACTGCCTAAATATTCATCCATTTCTTTATTTCTGAAATATTCTTTACTGTTTATATTTGCAAGAGGTACTTGTCTGTCCGCTAGTAGATGCCTCATGCCCAGACTACTCAGAAATTGTGTACTTGTAAAACAGTGGTGTGATTATTGTAATGGATGTTCATGGTGCAGCTGTACCTGTACAAGCCCCCTCTTAGATAAGCTTATACTTCTGTTGACCATTTCCCTTCACAAACAGAAATGAGCTCTTTGCAAGAATTTTTTTACTTTCAGGAAAGAAGGAATGACTGTCCTGTTTTATCCGTAGTGGATACTCCTGCAGCAGGTGGCTGAACTGCAGGAAGCTGTTACCAGGCTGAAAGGTGCTAGGGAAGCTGAGGGGGAGCAGCACTGCTTGCTCCGGGACCAGCCTGTTCCGGGGCCTCGAGTGTCTACTGTTGCCCATGCAGGAAAGGAGGCTGCTAACCCAGGAAGCTGGGAAAAGGTAACAGAAAAAAACAACAAAAAAAGGAGGAAGAGGGTAATTAAAAGCAAGGGGCTTCCTCCTACGTCTGTTGTCCCCACCCAGAACCGCTCTGCTATCCGGCAGGGGGCTGATGAGCAACAGCGCTCCCACCAGGCGCAACCAGCTGGTGCACTGGTAGAGAAGATCACTACTGGTGCTGCCAGGAAAAAGCGGCGGACCATAGTAGTAGGGGACTCTAATCTGAAAGGCACAGAGGCACTCATCTGCCGGCCTGATCCAGGCTCAAAGGGAGGTGTGTTGCCTACCAGGGGCTCGGATCAGGGATGTGGCCGAGAAGCTGCCTGCTCTAGTCGGTCCCACTGACTATTACCCACTCCTGGTAATACATGTGGGTGCTACTGATATAGATAGCAGTAACCCGGAGACTATAAAGAAGGACTACAGGACTCTGGGAGAGGTGGTTAGGGGCTCTGGAGCTCAGATTGTCTTTTCGTCAATTCTCCAGGATACAGGGCAGGACCTTGAAAAGGCTAGGAGGATTGGCCAGGTTAATAAATGGTTAGAAGGGTGGTGCTATAGTCAGGGGTTTGGGTACCTTGACCATGGGACTCAATATAGTAGGCCAGGTCTACTGGGGGCTGGTGGAGCTGGTCTGACAAAGAAGGGGAAGAGTGGATTTGGTAGGAGGCTTGCCAGGCTGGTCAAGGATGCTTTAAACTAGATGTATTGGGGGAGGGGGGCATCATTCCATCCCAACACACCCAGTCGGTTGGTAGCACCTATAGTAAACGTTTGGAGCAATGTAGGGATATTCCAGCTGCTCCAGCCAATGAGCCGGCTTCAATTGGACCTCGGCTCAAATGCCTCTATACAAATGCCCGTAGTATGGGGAACAAACAAGAGGAATTAGAGATGTGTGCACATCTACGGGGGTATGATATCATAGGCATCACAGAAACATGGTGGGATGGCTCCTATGACTGGTGTGTTGGAATGGAAGGTTACAGGCTCTTTAGGAAAGACAGGCCCGGCAGACAGGGAGGGGGAGTTGCTATTTATGTTAGGGATAGGCTAGAGAGTATGGAGCTCTGTCTGGGGACAGGTGAGCAGTCGACAGAGAGTTTGTGGGTCAGGGTTAAAGGGAGAACAGCTATGGGTGACATTATTGTGGGGATCTGTTACAGACTGCCTGACCAAGGGGACTTGCTGGACGAAGCGCTCCATAGGCAGATAGGAGCAGCCTCACGCTTGCAGGCCCTTGTTCTGATGGGAGACTTCAACCACCCTGAGATCTGTTGGAGGGATGGAATGGCCTGGCACAAGCAATCCAGGAAGTTCCTTGATTGTGTGGAAGACAACTTCCTTCTGCAAGTAATAGAGGAGCCAACAAGGAGAGGTGCCATGCTTGACCTCGTCCTCACCAACAGGGAAGGGCTGGTTGGGAATGTGATGCTCCAGGGCAGCCTTGATTGCAGCGATCATGAGATGGTTGAGTTTGAGATCCTCAGGACAGTGAGAAGGGCGTGCAGCAAGCTCACTGCCCTGGACTTCAAGAGAGCAGATTTTGGCCTCTTCAGGAACCTGCTCAGTAAGGTTCCATGGGATACAGCCCTAGAGGGCAGGGGTCCCAAGACTGTTGGTTGATATTCAAGGCTCACCTGCTACAAGCTCAGGAGCGATGCATCCCAACTTGAAGGAAGTTCAGCAGGAGGGCCAGGAGACCTCCTTGGATGGATAAGGAGCTGCTGAGCAAAATTCGAAGGAAAAAAGAGGCTTATAAAAGGTGGAAGCAAGGTCAGGCGGCCTGGGAAGAATACAGGGATGTTGTCCGGGAAGCTAGGGAGCAGGTTAGGAAAGCTAAGGCCCACTTAGAATTAAACTTGGCTAAGGATGTTAAGGATAACAGGAAGGGATTTTATAGGTACATTGCCAATAAGAGACAGGTTAGGGACACCGTGGGCCCTCTCCAGAAGCTATCGGGAGAACTGGCTACCCTGGACTTGGAGAAGGGTGAGGTTCTTAATGACTTCTTTGCCTCAGTCTTTACGGGCAAATGCTCTGACCACACCACCCAAGTCTTGGAAGGCAGACGCGGGGACGGTGAGGGTGGGGACCCTGGGCCCACTGTGGGGGAGGATCTTGTTCGGGACCACCTTAGGAACCTGAATGTATACAAGTCCATGGGACCGGATGAAATCCATCCATGAGTCCTGAAGAAGCTGGCAAATGAAGTTGCTAAGCCACTGTCCATCATCATATTTGAAAAATCATGGCAGTCAGGTGAAGTTCCCGATGACTGGAAAAAGGGAAATTTAACCCCCATTTTTAAGAAGGGGAAAATGGATGAGCCAGGGAATTACAGACCACTCAGTCTCACCTCTGTGCCTGGCAAAATCTTGGAGCAGATTATCCTGGAAGGCATGCTAAGGCACATGAAAACCAACAAGGTGTTTGGTGACAGCCAGCATGGCTTCACTAAGGGGAAATCCTGCCTGACCAATCTGGTGACCTTCTATGAAGGGGCTACGGAACCGATGGACAGGGGCAGAGCGGTTGATGTCATCTACCTGGACTTGTGTAAAGCCTTTGACACTGTCTCCCATGACATCCTTCTCTCTAAGTTGGAGAGACATCAATTTGATAGGTGGACCACGCGGTGGATAAAGAACTGGCTGGATGGCCGCACGCAAAGAGTAGTGCTCAGTGGCTCAGTGTCCAGCTGGAGACCAGTAACGAGTGGTGTCCCTCAGGGGTCGGTGTTGGGACCGGTCTTGTTCAACATCTTTGTGGGTGACATGGAGAGTGGGATTGAGTGCGCCCTCAGCAAGTTTGCCGATGACACCAAGCTGTGTGGTTCAGTTGATACATTGGAGGGAAGGAATGCCATCCAGAGGGACCTTGACATGCTTGTGAGGTGGGCTCATGCCAACCTGATGAAGTTTAACCATGCCAAGTGCAAGGTCCTCCACCTGGGTCGGAGCAATGCCAGGCACAGCTACAGATTGGGAGGGGAGGAGATTGAGAGCAGCCCTGCGGAGAAGGACTTGGGGGTGTGGGTTGATGAAAAAATGAACATGAGCCGGCAGTGTGCGCTTGCAGCCCAGAAGGCCAACCGTATTCTGGGCTGCATCAAAAGGAGTGTGACCAGCAGGTCGACGGAGGTGCTCCTGCCCCTTTACTCTGCTCTCGTGAGACCTCACTTGGAGTATTGTGTGCAGTTCTGGTGTCCTCAACATAAAAAGGACATGGAACTGTTAGAACAAGTGGAGAGGAGGGCCATGAAGATGATCAGGGGACTGGAGCACCTCTCGTATGAAGATAGGCTGAGAAAATTGGGGCTGTTCAGTCTGGAGAAGAGAAGGCTGCGTGGAGACCTCATAGCAGCCTTCCAATACCTGAAGGGGGCCTGTAGGAGTGCTGGGGAGGGACTCTTCATTAGGGACTGTGGTGAGAGGACAAGGGGTAATGGGTTTAAACTTAAACAGGGGAGGTTTAGATTGGATCTGAGGAAGAAATTCTTTACTGTGAGGGTGGTGGGGCCCTGGAATGGGTTGCCCAGAGAAGTTGTGGATGCTTCATCCCTGGCGGCGTTCAAGGTGGGGTTGGACATAGCCTTGGATGGCATGGTTTAGTGGGAGGTGTCCCTGCCCATGGCAGGGGGGTTGGAACTCGATGATCTTGAGGTCCTTTCCAACCCTTACTATTCTATGATTCTATGATTCTATGATACAGAGGTACTACAGTTGTGCATGAGCGTTCCTTATGATAAGGAACAGGACCCTTAGATCCCTGTGGCAGATAAAGCTAAACTGATTTCACTGGTACAAATCTTTATACTGTCTATGGTCTGACTTTCCTGTGTAAAAGGACCTTTGCTAACTGTATGAGCATGAGTAATTCCCTGGCATGAGTAAACATGCTTTGGTTTATTCTTGTTTGCAGGATTAAGGCCCTTGATGTACACTATATTCAGTGAAGAAACCATTATCAATGTAATTATTATTAACCATTTGTTTTCAGAGATTATACAGTCCTTCTTTAGTCAATGACGAGAAATCTGACATTAAAGTTGTCCTCCAATGCAAACAGACTGTAATATTTCCCACAGGTCACTTAGATGCTTTATCCACCTAAATATGTATTTCCCCAGTAGTAACAAGAGTGAAAAAATGAAATCATCCATACAGTTTAATCTATGTGGTTTTAAAATATCTTAGCCTATACCAGGTTTGTATTAAAAAAGCTATTGCAATCGGTAAGTTTTCTCAATATGTGAGGTTTCATAGTAATATGCATATACAGTGGTCCATACTAACTGCCAAGTTTATAGAAATTATTATGTATTTTTACAAAGCATTCAATAATTCGTGTTTCATTCTTGGAAAGCAGAGATCTACCACATTTTGTATGTGTCTATTTTCATAAGGGCTATGAAACTGAAACATTGATGGATCATGTTACATACCATGCATCTCTGAATAGTTTTTCATTAAAATGAACTTGTGAAGACTCTCAGTGCTTTAGTGCTTGCTTCTCAGCAGATGGGAAGAGGTGTTTATTTGTCTTGTCGAATTCTTTCTGTTTATATACAGAGAAATGGAGAGGACAACTGTGAAGAATCCAGCTAGAGCTTGTAGGACTATTTAAAATAGATAACATTACTATTAGCATTAAAAGTATACAGGAGGTTCAATTGTATGTTCTTTTTCCAACCAGCTCTACCTTTGCATTAAAACTGTTCCAGATATTTGCCTTTCATGCAAAAAAAAATACTAATATATCTTCCTGATGTGGAAGACTCTGTGATGAAGAGTTTAATGGGGGGCGGGGGGGTGTGTGTGTTAATAGTCAGATCTTTCATTTTCCGTTCTTTTTCTTTCTTTCCCTCTTTGTCTGATTCTCTGCTAAATAGCTCCTGCTCTATTTCTGGCACTTTTGAACTTTATTTCTCTTTCCTTGTCCTTTTTCCTTCCATCTGTGTGCTGGTTTCATTGTCTTTTAGCTGCCATTCCCCATTATTATATCCTTCAATCTGCAAATCCTCTCCCATATGTGCTCTTGTCCTTCCCTAGGCCTCCTGCCTTTTGATTTTTTCCAGAACTCATTTCCTTTTCACCTGATCTGGCTTTATTCAGCTCTACTCTTGTCTATCTTTCAGCCTGTCTCAGGCCTCCCTTTTTCCTCCTGTCCAGTTGTGAATCCATAAACCAAACAAGACTTTGGCAGCAGAAGTCAACAAATGTGGTGTTTGAACTAGAATTTGACAGCTGGAGAAGCAATAGGGGGATGCAAAAGCCAAACTTTTGATTAGATGGGTGTGAATACTTTTTAATGAATAAAATACTCAGTGAATGTAACCTCTTTTCTGCTTTCAAAGTTTCCTGCAACAGATTGAGACATTCTGTATTTTATTTAGTTATTATTATTTATGAATTTTATTTTAACATATTGCTACTATGTTTGCAACAGTTTATGCAATGAATCACACTTTATACTATCTTGGCTATTTGCAAGGATATAAAATGCTATTATTTAAACTCCTTGGTTGTGTGAACTACAGAACTAGGAATTCGTAATTATAGCTAGGGAATTATTCAGTCTGGGATTTAATTTAAGATGTGATCTGAAGTTAGAATTTTTTTTTTTTTTTTTCCCTAGAAAGAAGATTTAAAGAACTGCCAAATATTATCACATCAAATTAAATGTTAAGTAAGACTGGACCAAATGTCAGTTATATTTGCCAAATTTCTCTAAAATTCCCAAACATGGAATCTCACTAATTTGCAGACTGCCTGATCTCTCTATCTGGGTATATTGCATCTGTTCTATCTAAAAATGAAACTTGAAAAATACTGTTGCAGTAATTGACAAGTGCTAATTTTGGTTTGGTTTGTTGTGTTTTTTTGTTTTTTTTTTTTCCTGTGCTGTTTTAGTGCAGAGGGATGCACTATGTTTGCAGGAATACTAGCACAGTGGGAATGTCAGCATATTTACATGTGTCAGGGCATATTAGGAGTGCATGCACCTGTAAATAGTAAACATATTAAGACCATGTTGCTCCTAACATGACAGTAGCAAAAATATCTAGAGACATGCTGAATTTTGAATGAAAGGCTAAATGGCTAATCTAATAATCACATACCCTGACCACAAAACTCCCATTAAATCATGTCCCATTTACTTGAATCCATTTCAAGGTGTCTGCTTTTAAAGAAAAAATAAATTAAAAATCCAGCATTGTTTCTATAACAGTGTTTTAATTACTGTTCCAAATTTAAAAAAATAATTCCCTAGTCTGAAAGCATCAGACTGGTTTATATTCTGTGTTAAAGGGAAAAAGGGAAGGAGCAGAGGAGCGGCTTCGAACTCCTGAGATGACAGTAAGGGATGACAGTAAGGGACCTGTGATGACAGTAAGGGAGCTGGCTATGATAAGGAATGTGGACAGACTGCAATCAGGAGGAAGAGTTGCAGGGAATTATTAAAGTTTGCTGGTTGGAGGGAGGAGAAGGAACCTATCTGCCTGAGCAATCTATAATGTGGCATACCTTGCTGGCTTACCATCTCCGTTTGCCCATGTGCAAGTGAGCATTGTGTTTAACTAAGCAGTGCTGCATTGAGGCACATTAATAAATGTGGGCTTTCCTCTTTTTCTCCCTTTTTGAAAACTGTTGATTTTCTTCTGTTCTGAAGCAAATCCCAGGGACCTGTTTCCTTTGATGCTTTTCTATCCTGCAGGTTATCCCAGTGGCCTTACCCTTCAAGAGGAGGAGAGCATGAGGAGCTCTCTCTGCTTTGTCTGGATGGAAGGGTGAGTACATGCCTCTGAAAAGCAGCAGCAGTGCTTTCCTGGCTGGTAAGTGCAGGGACAATGAGCTGGTTTTAAGGAAATTCAGTCATTTCCCTGAAACAGTGCACCTTCAGGACCGGAAATATTCTTTGTCTAGAGAATGGTTTACTGCTTGCTGTCGGAGAACAGCCCCTAACGTGGAATTTACCACTAAGCATGCTTTTTTCACATAAATTTATTTCAGTTTTTACTCCTGCAAAAAGGAAGACAGGGAGAAAAGAAGTTACGTTAGGGGTCTGGTATCTGCTACCATTTGTTACAAAGGTTCTGTTCCCTGGACATCATTTGCCAATCTCAACAGGTAATGCTCCTCAAAAGCTCAGAAAAACCTATCACAAAGGCTCAAAAAACCCTACCACAGAGGTGATGAATCTTTGCTGATGGACATCAGATGTTTTGCTGGAGTTTAAAAGAGTATAAAAGAAATCAAATCTTCAATTTTCAGCAGAGTTAACAGGTGTTTGTATTAGAGGGGTAGTGAAATATTGCCTCAGGTAGGGAAATAGTGCTGTGGAGTACCAGTAAATCAGAACGCTGCTCTTGTTCAGAGCTGACTGAACTTGCCTTCAGTAGTTCAGCATATCTTTGTTTATAAATCTAAATGCTATTGTGTTGTATTGTACTTTGCAGTGTAATAAATTGTAACATTCAACATTAACTGGCTAGGCTTCAGTGATAACAAAAGTTCAGCTGGCTGGTGGCACTCTGATCAATATTGCCTTCTATTTATAGTATTGTTACAAATTGAAGTTTTATTTAAATTAGACAATGCTGAGAAGCTTGCAGTAGATCAATAAACTAAAATACAGTAACGGATTTTAATTCGTGGCTGATATGCTGCTACACTTTTGTCACATGCATCCTTAATGTCCCCTAAACAAAATCACATTTACGTATACTGTACTGCAAAGCAGTTTTGAAGCAAGACTATGGCTTTGTAATGAGCAGGAAAGATGTTGGATAGGAGTGAAAAAGGCTAGTTTTTGTTTGGTTGCAGATTTGTTGTTTACTTGTTTTGCTGGTTTCCTGTTCAGTAAATCAGTTTAACCTGAAGTCTCATATAGCGTATGCTATAGAGGTAGTGGTAAGGCTCGGATTCTGCTCTCATGTATCTACAGCAACATATGTCTAAAGACAGCAGTACTAGCTCTCTCTTTCTTCATCTGTGTTGTGAATTAGGTTTTATTCAGTATTATATGTCTTGTTTATACAGGCAGCTAGAGCCACAAGGTTTTTTGTTTTGATTGGATAGGCAATGACCAAAACCTATTGAACAATATTTTTAGTACTTTTGGTTGAATTAAAACATGAGGTTATCTTTCAATTATTAGAATTTGATTTCTGTCAGCTCTATCTAATCATTAGGTGATAGGTCATATGTGAGCCACCAACAGTATCTGAGCAATCAGCCCTGGGTGTGTGCATCGGATGAAGACAAAGGCATTGACATGCTCCTGCTGACACAAGAGGAATTGTCAAGAATCTTAATTATATATTAATCATCATGGTCAGTTGGCACAACCAACAAATTCTAACAATATCCAAAATGAACTTAAAATGATGGTGCCAGAAAAATCACTATGAAGCTTTAATAATGCCACTGATTTCTCCAAAAACAGAGTTTTGAGATGGGTGATTAACAGAGAGATTTGTCATTAGACGCTGTTAATTTTTAAAGAAGGTCTAAATATTCTTACAAGACTTTCGATTTTGTACTCCCAATAGCAAGCATAGGTGCTTTAATGGGGGTAATAATTTAGTCTCACCTCCTAAATGAGAAAAGAAATCATGAAAGAAACTGATGCAAAAAAATGGCATATATACTGTATGGCTAACATGATTTGTAAGTTTATTCCCCAAGAAAGATCCAGTATTTTCTTTCCAACACAGTAGTTCTAAAAGGCAAAGCCTTGTCTAAGTCTCTCACTCCCAACATCTGAACTTTCATGTGTCCTGCTGGTTCACGCTCAGGTATGGTGGTCCTTTGTATTTGTTATGGGGACAGAAACACTCCATGCTCTTTTCTTTATTCCAAACCTCACTTTGTATTCTACCGCTGCATTTATTTCTGCCACCAGATGATTCAGACAAGACTAGAATCAGGACAAAGAGATAAAATCCCTGCTATCAAGAAGGCTGCAGTAGAAAGGCTGGAGGAGAAAAGGGATTCATGGTAAACTATAAAACAAATGTTCTGGATTAACTAAGTAAAACACACTTTCTCACTCAAGATTAACCATTCTCTCTGTCAAATCTGGGGATATACGAAGAATGGACTGGATGTGGGTGGTGAGAGAGGAGCAGCAGAAGTGAGTGTCATATGGCATGTGGATGTGGATGAGCTATAGAGGATGATGATGCGTGATCCTTCAGGTGCTGAGGAAGTAGTTGCTTTTCTCAGCACTGATGATACAGATTTCCTATGGCAAACATGCACAATAACAAATTTGAATGGGGGCCATCTCAGGTGGGGATGAGAGGCACTGAGCATCCTCCCTAGCCTCGAAGGGTCTGACTTCATGAGAAAGTAACAGCACAGATGAATATTTTGCACTTTCCCCCAGTCTGCTAATTCTTTTCTCCTCTGACTTATGTTATTCTCAGGGTCAGTATTCTTTGCACAGTCTGGTACTCGTGTCTCCTCAAGTGAAGTTTTCCTTCTGGCCTAATATTTCCCTACAAGTCTCGAACTCTTAAAAAAAAAAAAAAAAAAGAAATTATTTTTTTCCTTCTTTCCTGCTACCAGGTTATTCCCTCTTCTTTTACAGACTGCTCTGGCTGCCCGTCTTCTCAGTGTGTGAAGTAACATTCACATCAACTAGAGAAGGAAGTACATCAGGCTTTTAACTTCAGCTCTGGGCACACCTTGGCGGGAGTGGGGGATCTGCTTTCTAGCAGCCGGAAACATTATTGTCTTGTTCTGTAAGAATTTCTGAGGTTGGTTTTCCCCATATCGAAATACAAAAGAAACTCTACTTCATCCAGAGATTCCACTTATACATATGTGTGTGTACATATTCACACACACGTAAATAATAAATTTCTTTAGTCTGGACCTCCTCTCCTCTCAGTATTCCTCCTCCACCTCAGCAGCAAAGAGAATCTCCCAGAGAGGCCTGAACCTATGGAGTGTAAAAACAGGAGAGAGATTATCTTGTGCCTTTTTCTGTTTTTTGTCATCATTCTCCTTTTTGGTTGGATGACAGCACCATGATCGAGAGAGAGAGTGAGACAAGCAAACTGGCTTTACTCTGCCCCATTTGGCAGAGAATACTAAGATCCTCTGAAATTAAAGTTCATAGTTTTAATAGCATTTTTGAGACCTCATCTTGCATATTAGAATTTAGCCAGGTATTAGGTAATTTAGATAATAAATTCTCTTCAAAGTGACCCATCATCTTAGTATTTATTTTTTTTTTCTAGAGGATGTAAGGCATAAAAGCAAGCTTTGTAGTTTTATATCTGTCAGCATGTCACATAAATATCTCAGTAACTACTGATCTTATCACCATAAAACTTCCATTTATACAGTTAGACATGTCATGTTGGTCAGTTGCACAAAAAGTTAAGCACATGCAATATTAAACTCCAACCCATGCCAACTCCATTAGCCCACATCTTGAAGTTCTCTCTGAACACTATTAGAGGAGAAGTGGGGGAGGAGCAGGAGGCAGCATACGGTGGATTCAGAAGAGGATGGGCTTATGTTGAAAATTACTGAAATGATGAAAGAGATTGCAGAGGGATGTTTGGAGTCTTCATATTTCCCCCCAAAATCAAAAGATCTGTTTTCTATTTGATGAATTACTTTAAAAGAGTTTTAATGACCTCATATAATTTATTTGATTGTATTATTCATTTTTATTAGAAGATTGGTCTAGCAGCATTTCAAGTTGTATCACCTTTGCACATCAGAATTGGACTCCGGTCTCAATTTGCCATCTTAACAATTATATTACTTTTGCAGCATTTTTATATTAAACAGCAGTTAAATTCAGCAAATGGTGGTTAATTTTTTTTAGGATTGAGACTGGTTGCTAGCTCAGACTTGGCAGGAATTTGTCTTTAAAAAGCAGTGTAAGCAATTATTTATCTAGAGTAAAGTTTGTTGGGAGTAATAGTTTAGAAATTGTGCAATCTATTAATTTGATTTATGTTTAAAAAATTCCCATGAATACTGCAATTAATACTGATTACTACTCTTAAGCTCTGCTGGAGTTTGTAGTTTAGGCCCTGTAAGCTGAAGTTGTTTTTTTCTAGAAATTTCTTGCGTAGTAAGTTATGTGTAAGGCCAGGCATTGTCAGGTTAGGTGATGTTAATGGAAAGTTTTTATAAAAAGTACATGGTTAACTGTGTGCTTAATTTGACCAAGTAATTGGTGCATTTTATGTGTGGAGAGTATAGCAAAAATGACTGAAAGTATGTAACTGGTCCACTAAAGCCATGGTTGTCTACCTCCATGTGCATACATGCTTCCACATATACTGGCAGCACACTGCAGGTAAAGTAAGCATTAAGTGCCACACACATATTCGTGCTTGGGCCAAATTATTCTGCTTCTGGAAAATATTAAGCCAGTCACCAACTTTGCATCTTTGTGCTTGTTTTCACATTTGTCTGGATTCAGCAGGTTACCCATTATTAACTCTAAGAAACACAGAGAACATCTCTTATCTTCAGAGAAATACATGATGCTGCTTTGAGTTTGGGTTTTGTTTTTTTTTTTTGGAAACACTGATCACAGAAGATCTTTCTTTTTCTGTTGTTAGTGATACAAAATCGACTTTGCTATGGTATTCCCTACAGAAAACAGTGCATTAAAATAATAGTGTTTAAATTCGGTTGTGTTCAAGATGTCACAATACAAAGGGTTAGTCCAGTATTCAGAAACAGTAAGGCATCTGCAATGCTGAAAACACACATGCTGTGTAAAGGCACGTAGTTTTCCTAATTTCAGTTGGACCACTTATGTGTAGTCTCCAATATTTCACTTGCAACTCTGTATTTAATTTAAGGCTGGGTTGAGCGTGTTTGTCACTGAGTCCACCATTGGGAAGAATGGTCATTATAAAAATATTAGAGCCAAGCTTGATTTGCCAGGATCCCAAATGAAGAGGAATCAAGGAGAATTTGAGTAGTGGGCTTTTTTCCTTCTCCTGAAGGAGACATTATCAACTCATTAGCTACAAGCCTGCACAGAGGCCCCAACTGTGACTCTTAAAGCAAGAAATACATTTCTTGTAGTTAAGATTGACTTTCAGCATGCCAGCTGTCCCTCTTTTGGAAGGATTGGCCTTATTTTTCAAGTAGATCATGTGCCATCTTGATTACCCAAACTCTTAATTCAATGCTGTTTAATGCTTTGTCTCCTCAAAATATCCCTTATATCCAGCTTTGATTGGTGGGTAGATGTACCAGTACTGATCAGCTTAATTACCAGTGTGAGGCAGCGCAATGCAGACATGAGGTAGCAGCACACCTTTCCCAGCATTCTGAGGTAATTAACCAAAAAATATTTCCCTGCCACCTGTCTAGCCTTGGAGGAAATCCAGTTTTCTTTCCAAGAAGGAAATGAGAAGGAGGGATCAGAGCAGACTTTGGGAAGCATGATGGCTTATCCATGTATTTTCTGCTCTTCCTAGAGTCATCTGCAGTGGTGAGCATAGAGGTGTTGGAGGCAGACACCTTGTTTTTCCCAACTCCCAGTGTAGTATCTGCAGCAAATATACTGTAAAGAATTAAAGTAAGCCATACAGGAATTCATGTGCTGTGATCTTCAAGGGTTTATGAAGACTGGAATGCTGAGAATACCTTTGAATGAATCAAGTACAAACACCAACGAAGTTTGTATTTACTGTGGCCTGGCTAAAATTCCTCGTTTCCTTTTTTTTAAACTCAATCTAGTCGAGTGTTAAAAACTTAAATTTTCTGCATGTTGTAATTCTTAGCATGCCTGAGTGAAAACATATATAGCCTATTTACATTCATTATCTACAGCAAATTAAATATAAAATCTCTTGCTTCTCAGTGCTTGCATTGATATAGCATTCAAACCCAAAAGTAACAGTATAAAACATCACAAAAATGTAATGTGGATAAAACCATGTTGCTTTTGACTTTTTAAATAACATTTTTGTTTCTCGTATTATCCTGAAAAAGCTCACAAATTAAAAAGTGGTGATAGCAATTCTAGTATAACTTCTGAGTTCTGATGGCTTTCCACATACATAGATTGTAAACCATGCGAGCAAATGGGTATATTCATCCACCCATGAAGAAGGCATCTATGGTTAAAACATCCTCGCTGATCTAAAAATACTTTTCTAAGAAGGCAATAAGATACCTTATGGTTTCAAGTGGTCTTTAGCTGTTTTTGATTCAACAAAGATGTTACAAAATAAATAATTTTATTGTTGTACTAAAGTCTGTTCCCATGTCACATTTCCAGAAAACAACTCATGTTTGAGACAAGTTCAATTATCTGTGGTTAGATTTTTTTTTTTTTTATGCTGGGATAGTTATCCTGCCTTAGCTCAGGAATAGTTAATGGAATTTCATTCAAGCCTCATTTAAAAAACAAAACCCACACTTTTTGGCAGGATACAAGTGGGAAGAGATTTAGTCCACAAGACATATTTTATCCTGGCATGTGGGAGAACAGTTGGTGGAAAATGGTTTCCCCTATAGCCCGTTAGAAACTTTAACTATCTGTCAGTGATTGCTATGAATGTGGTGCATGACATGTCATGAAAATTCACATAAATAAAAAAAGAAAAGCATCCTGTTCAGGACTGCTTCTATGGGAGGGTTGGAAAGAAATATGTATTAAGGAAAGAGATAGGGGGGGTTATATTCAAAACTTCTAGAAGTAGACCTCTGGAGCCCTGGCAGGGGTCCTGATACCTTATGCAGTAGTTGTCTTTCCATTGCACTTTTTACTTTGTCTGCCCTGAACTGAGGATAGCAAGGAAGATTAAAAGGGAAGTTTATTGGCAGTGCTCAAGTGTAAGTGTATATGGACTTGTTGTTCAGAATTGTACTAGTTGTAACCATGACACTGAACTGAACAAGCAGAACTCAAGAAACCTGATATTTAAAGTTGCTGAAAGCTTTTTAAAAAGTGTGCATAGACTGAAATTTATCCAAGTGGAATTCAAGTGTCTACAGTTTACGACTTTATTGAGGGATAAAATAAGATTTTAACTCTTGGAAATCTGGTCGTATGTGAATTAGTGACTCTTGTCCCCATTTCTCTAGCACTTTTTAGTTGAAATTTCTTATGAATTTTGGAAGTGCAAGGGAAGGAATGTGGTTAAAAAATCTCATTTCCACTCATGCCATTTAATTGTTACTCGATAAACTTGCTCTGCAGTGGCCTGTGGCTGTAATAGGAGTGCCAGAATTACTAAGCTGCATGTTGGGACTCCAGACCCTGGGCATTTAGCTCAGAAGTGTTCAAGGCCAGGCTGGATGAGGCTTTGAGCAACCTGGTCTAGGAGCAACCTGGTGTAGTGGAAGGTGTCCCTGCCTGTGTCAGGGAGAATGGAAGCAGATGATCTTTAAGGTCCAACCCAATCAAACCAGGCTAAACCATTCTATGTTTCTATGAGTTTTTGAAGCAGTATCCTCTATTTGCTCTATTTTAGTGCAAATCCACAGAATGAAACAGCGTTCAAATCAGCACTGTTTGCAGCAGTCATCAGACTGCAGGCAGGGGTGCTGGTGGCCAATCCATGAAGTGGTGTAATACCTGTGGCCATGGGGTTTTTGAGGTCTCTTAGCTGCATTTAATGAGAACATGGGACTTTTTTTGAGTTTGATCTTGCCATGTTAGGCAACCAAAACCTTCAATTAAAGACCCTGGTTAGGTGGGTGAACTGAAGGGTGTCGGAGCTCTCCCATACAGTGTGAAGTGCCTAGCTACCAGGTGTCACAACTGGGTGGTGAAGGTGTGAGCTGCGAGAACCAGGAGGATGCTGTGGTGAATCCCCTCACAGTGGAAGCTGAGATGGCAGTTCAGGCTTCAGAATAATTTTTCTGCTTTGGACTGAAAGCATTTTTATGCTTTCCGTCAAGCATAAAAGGAAACCGACTGCATCTCTTTCATTGAGACAAGCCATTGACTCCTATGTGTAGTGCCAGAAAAGTTGAGAAATAACTTTGAAAAATCCTCAGAAATAGGAATGTACTCTGTAGTAGTCTCCGTTCTTCAGTAATATTTATTTAAATACGTTACTTGAATTACTCTCCAATTTTAGTTAAAATTACTATTGAGATCATTAATCATGATAAAAGCATTAATTAAATAAATACCTGATATGCTGATTTTTCATGTTCACTACTCTACAAGTATGGGGATTAGAAGAAACAGAACCCAAAAAGGGAGTTTTATTCCTGTGTTGTCTAAATCCTTTTTGCTCTTCTGTTTATTTGTTTTCCAGCTGTTGGCCTGTGTTAATGCTGAGGTGTGTAGTACTGTGATACTGAAAAAAATAAGCTCAGCAATTTTTAGTTAGCTTTTTGTCATGCCCCAAAACGTCTCTTCTGGATGCATTTTCTGACCTAGATTCAAGTTACCAGCATGAGCTGGATTAGATAAGGAATAGTCATTTTCAATTGTTCTTTACCATATGAATCTTTTGTTGTTTCATAACTGTGTCGCAGAATTTACATCTGGGATTCAATGTCTTTGTTTCAGTGGCTGTAAAAAAAAAAAAAAAAAAAAAAAAAACAAAAAAGAAAACCATACTTGTATTTATTCAGGATTCCTGATGCAAATACGTTGAAGGGAAGTTAGGCTTTTTCCCCATGGGAATTTATACTTCAATTCTTTGATTCATTCTTTCAGAGTGAAAAAGAGAGACTTTAGTGTTATATAATGAAGAAGTTCATGGAACAATTAATATGGTGTAGGAAAACAGTAACACAATATGCTGAATTTTAATGACTGAAACTGATCAAGGGGAACATCAGTATTAAATATCCAATATAATTGACGTAACAAATATAAGATGGCCACTGCATTTAAGTTGAAATACTCTGTAAGCCACTGATACATTCCAGGAAATTTTGTTGATAGACAATATTTTGATAGCCTTTTCAATATTTCTTCGAGCCATCAGTTTTTAATTTTCTCTTTTTATTTAATATACTTGTGTATAATTTAAACAGAAAACTGTTCTGTTTCATCATAAAAGATTTGTCTGTTACTTTTGGTGTGTAAATCAAGTGGACAGCAAAACATTCTTGAACTTGTTTTTTGAGGCATTTGTTGACAACAACAGGAAAAGAGATCACAGAGACCGCCAATAAGTGTGGACATCAATTATTTTTTAATTGTATAGGAGTACAGTACACTAATTAAAACTAGTATATCTTGCAATGCCAAAGGCAAAATTAATTATTAATTTTTATTAATATTCAGAACTAGCACAAGGAATACATTAAAAAAGATTTTGTGGCTGTGACTGAGATCTTGTTTTGCTTTATATTTTAGTAAAAATGGTATGTTAGCTAAATTTGAGTAGTTAAATATGCACTAAAGAGATTATATGCATTGAGGAAGAATGTTCGTTTTAGACTAGTGACAGAATGTAAGATATAGGAAAAATTCTTTCAAAATCCTGGAGCTTTGGTTTAACTCGTTCACCTGACCAGTATTAATACACACATTACTCTGCTATTGTTACCATGGATACTTTAATTATCGAGCTATGTATTTTAGTTATGATATCTCATATTTAGTAGAATAATCTACTTTCAAACTTTCCTAGGGTCCAGCTCATCAAATTAGATGTGTTCTGACAAACCCGATATGTGCATCTGGATGAAGTTACTACTCTGTAAGCAAGTTATTTTTTTATTTCTTTCCCCCACGTTAGACCTCAATCTGCTGTAGGTAACTCATTTAGAAACTGCCAGTCTGGTTCAGAAACCTACCAGAAAGGAAGTTTTTGTGTAAACGAGGATGTGTTTGGCCACTGGTATTGACAAAACATTAATGGGTTCTATGAACCATTTAGCAGATTAAGTTAGAGAATGCAAAATTAAAAATTTTGGAATTCACAATTTTTTTGTGAAAAAACCATAAAGTCATAGAATAGTTAGGATTGGAAAGGGCCTTAAGATCATCTGCTTCCAGCCCCCCTGCCATGGGCAGGGACACCTTGCACTAAATCATGTCACCCAAGGCTCTCTCCAACCTGGTCTTGAGCACTGCCAACAATGGAGCATTCACAGCTTCCTTGGGCAACCCATTCCAGTGCCTCACCACCCTCACAGCAAAGCACTTCTTCCTTATATCTAACATAAACTTCCCCTGTTCAAGTTTGAACCCTTTATCCCTTGTTTTATCACTACAGTCCCTAATGAAGAGTCCCTCCCTAGCATCCTTGTAGGCTCCCTTCAGATACTGGAAGGCTGCTATGAGATCTTCATGCAGCCTTCTCTTGTCCAGGCTGAACAGCCCCAATTTTCTCAGCCTATCTTCATACGGGAGGTGCTCCAGGCCCCTGATCGTCCTCGTGGCCCTCCTCTGCACTTGTTCCAACAGTTCCATGTCCTTTTTATGTTGAGGACACCAGAATTGCACACAATACTCCAAGTGAGGCCCCACGAGAGCAAAATAGAGGGGTAAGATCATAGAATCATAGAATCATAGAATAGTAAGGGTTGGAAAGGACCTCAAGATCATCGAGTTCCAACCCCCCCGCCATGGGCAGGGACACCTCACACTAAACCATGCCATCCAAGGCTATGTCCAACCCCACCTTGAACGCCGCCAGGGATGAAGCATCCACAACCTCCCTGGGCAGCCCATTCCAGGGCCCCACCACCCTCACAGTAAAGAAGTTCTTCCTCTGATCCAATCTAAACCTCCCCTGTTTAAGTTTAAACCCATTACCCCTTGTCCTCTCACCACAGTCCCTCATGAAGAGTCCCTCCCCAGCATCCCTATAGGCCCCCTTCAGGTACTGGAAGGCTGCTATGAGGTCTCCACACAGCCTTCTCTTCTCCAGGCTGAACTACCCCAATTTTCTCAGCCTATCTTCATACGAGAGGTGCTCCAGTCCCCTGATCATCCTCGTGGCCCTCCTCTGGACTTGTTCTAACAGTTCCATGTCCTTTTTATGTTGAGGACACCAGAACTGCACGCAATACTCCAAGTGAGGTCTCACGAGAGCAGAGTAAAGGGGCAGGAGCACCTCCGTCGACCTGCTGGTCACACTCCTTTTGATGCAGCCCAGGATACGGTTGGCCTTCTGGGCTGCAAGCGCACACTGCCGGCTCATGTTCATTTTTTCATCAACCCACACCCCCAAGTCCTTCTCCGCAGGGCTGCTCTCAATCTCCTCCCCTCCCAATCTGTAGCTGTGCCTGGCATTGCTCTGACCCAGGTGGAGGACTTTGCACTTGTCATGGTTAAACTTCATTAGGTTGGCATCAGCCCACCTCAGAAGTGTGTCAAGGTCCCTCTGGATGGCATTCCTTCCCTCCAACTTATCAACCGAACCACACAGCTTAGTGTCATCGGCAAACTTGCTGAGGGCACACTCAATCCCTCTGTCCATGTCACCCACAAAGATGTTGAACAAGACCGGTCCCAACACCGATCCCTGAGGGACACCACTCGTTACTGGTCTCCAGCTGGACACTGAGCCACTGAGCACTACTCTTTGCGTGCGGCCATCCAGCCAGTTCTTTATCCACCGCGTGGTCCACCTATCAAATTGATGTCTCTCCAACTTAGAGAGAAGGATGTCATGGGAGACAGTGTCAAAGGCTTTACACAAGTCCAGGTAGATGACATCAACTGCTCTGCCCCTGTCCATCAGTTCCGTAGCCCCTTCATAGAAGGTCACCAGATTGGTCAGGCAGGATTTCCCCTTAGTGAAGCCATGCTGGCTGTCACCAAGCACCTTGTTGGTTTTCATGTGCCTTAGCATGCCTTCCAGGAGAATCCGCTCCAAGATTTTGCCAGATGACCTCCTTTGACCTGCTGGTTGCTCCTTTTGAGGCAGCCTAGGATACAGGTTGACTTTCTGGGCTGTGAGCACACACTGAAGCTGGCTCATGTTCGTTTTCTCATCGACCAACACCCCCAAGTCCTTCTCCACAGGGCAAGGAGACATCTAAAGTCATTTGTGCTTAGGTTTACTGAAGTGAGCAAGGGTGTGGTATGAGAGGAAAAAATGGTGCTGTCATGAAACCATTTGTGGTGGTTTGTCAAAAGATACCTTGTGTTTTATATTGTTTTGAATATCTCCTATTATAATGGGAATGATGTACTAGAAATTATAGAGTAATTGCATACTGAAGTGAATTCTTTCTAAGCCAAAGAGTTTCAATCCGCGTGATCTTTTAAGATTAGGCAGGCAAAATTTTGCATTTTGCTTTTAATTTTGTTACAGAAAAGCAAAGAACCAAAGAACTTATTTTTCCAATATTGTATTTGTGTGCTTCATGTAAGTATGGATATTGTTCTTTTCCTTTTCTAAAACAAGCCTCTTGCCTTAGAAAAGTCAAATTGCGTCCTCCCTTTGAGTTCTAATTCTGTTAACAAAAGTAAGAGTGTGATAATATTCAGCTTTAATTTGCCATCTGCCTGTATTGCCCATGGATTCCTACCTGTCCAAGGTTTAGAAAATGGCGCAAGTAATGTTTTTGGTTCCAATATATAGCTGTGCTTGTGCGCATGCATGCATGTCGCAGAGTAGCAAAGAGGAGGAGCCACTAATTCACTTTGCTGTCTCCCAGAGGAATTAGTGTATCTGGGAGAAGTAGACTCTTGCAGGCAAACATTTGTCTTCATTCTACTTTGAAGTACTTGCCTTACCAGATTGTCACTAAAAATTGACAAAATACAACTCATTTCTAAGAAGATAAATAAAAACTTTTCAAAAAGTTACCTATCAAAATTCTGGAAAAACAGCTCTCAGCGATTCTCTTGCTAACTGTTCAGCTCCCTGTCCTGAATGTACTGCTTTCTCAAGTGAGTGCTGTGTGTTGTCCAGGAAAACCAGAGAGCACCTTATGGAACAACATCAAAGGGAGTCACTTGACAAAGACAGGCAATTTAGATGCTCAGTTCTGGAAATGTATTGACTGAAGATGAAAGCTCTTTAGGGAAGAAACTTTGTCTTCTATTTATATAGAATCTTGCATAATTTAACAAATGTTGGGGGCACTATTAATCTCATCCAACTTTAGATGTCTACAGTGTAGCTGTCAATCTTAAGAGAAGATCAATTGCGCTCTGAAAGTGCCTGTTTCTCTCCACTGACTATAAAGGGAGCCCTCACAAGCAGCTCAGGTGCAGATGGCTTCATCTGGTTTTGGGCAGATGAATCCTGTTCTAAAATACTATCTAGGATGGCACAATAATAGTAGTTGGTATTTAAAAAGCTCCTTAGGAATGTACCTCATTCTTAAATCAGCTAAGAAAAATAATGGCAACTGCTGGGTTTGGTTAGTATTACATTCCAAATTGAAGTGCCAGGGGCTGGTAGCATACCCATGAAAGCATTAATCCATCTATAGCTTCTTGAACCATTAGTTCAAAATATAAACAGGATGTCATTTGCTTTCTCAGAGCAAAAGAATAAAGCTAAACACCTCGGATTTCAGTACTGTCATAGAAGTTCAATAGGAAATGCTATCCCCAATTGAAAAAAAAAAAAAACAGTATAATTAAAAGCCTTACGGGAATGACAACAAAATGTATTCTCTACTGCTGTTGCTGGATCCTCTGGATCAGCTGATACTCTTTTTGGACATCTCATAAACTGTTTTCTGGTATTTTTCAGAGTGAAAATGTTGTTTTGAAATATGAAAGAACATCATGTTCTTCTAAGGCAGTGCCAGTGTCTCATTAGTGGTAAGTCACTATGCTTAAAATGTTGGCCATGAAGAGTCTATATACACTGTGAATAAGCCATCTGTTCAGACTTTGAGTAAAAGTGTTTTAGCCAGCATATATGGACTGATATTACTGTTTCAAAAAGTGTGCATAAAATTAATGGCTACAGCTGACCTCTATTAGAATGTGGTCCGTCAAAGATAAATATGTGACAAGCTATTTCTAAAGCTGCTTTAATTGCTGTATGGGAAAGTAGTACAGGAACATCCGGAGGAGCATCGTATGGTAGATATATGGACCTGTGCTTAACTGAACGACTGTAATCACAATATATGTTGATCAATATTCCAGGCAGCTGGTTTTGTCTTGCTCACCTCTAAAGGAAATTGTAGGAGGAGAGTCATAAAAATGCAGTTGAAAAATTACTGATCTAGGAGCAAAAGAGATTCAGTATCAGCTGGAGTACATGGACGCCTAAAAAACCAGTCTATATGCAGGCTTACAAAGTACGTATGTCAATTTCTCCAAAAAACATGTGGTGATGGGATTTTAGAAAAACTGGAGGACCAAACATTTTATTTTTAATAATTTAAATTACGTGTATCTGAGAAAAAATAAGAAATGATATCACAGAGTACTAGGTAAGTACTATGTATCTGTAGTATGTACTATGCTCCCCTATTTTTCCGACTTAAAAAAAAAAAATTATTTCTGCCATGAACTGCTTTTCAATGGAATAAATATTCTTCGTTCCTACAGAATTTCTTTTATGAGGGTATGAATAGGAAGTTAAAATCGGCTCACAATTTCAGTTCTTTTGAGATCATCAGACCCCTACACCAACTCTAGAAAACATGGTTTATTCTAAAAAGTCAGTATGTTTAGGTTTTGAGGAATTCTAGTACTGCCTGTCTTGAACAATTCTGTAAAGACTCTCAGTGCTCATGTTGGAAAGCACATCAGAAATGTACAGGCTGTCCTTTCCAACTCCTACTGAATTTTGTTCATTCTAAGATGTATTTATCATGCCATCCAAGTGGGATGATCTCCTGACAACTGATTAATGTGAGGATAAGTATCAGTCCTGGTTAGACGGTATATTCTTCAGAAATGCTATTAGCTCAGGGAAAAACTCAAAATAGAAAGAAAAGGAAGATGTTCTAGAGGACTTAAGATCAAATCTGCCTTTGGTACAGGTGTGACTGCAAGCAGTTGATCCTTGCAAACAATTCATCTTTTCTGTTTCAATTGCTTTGAGATTCCCTCTACCAAAGAGTGCTGGCAGTCATTCCTATCTACAGTATGAAGGGGTATTGCAGTGTTTTAACTGTTTATAAAAGTCAAGCTTGGAAAATGAAAAAAAAGAGGAAAAAAATCCCTATGTCACTTATGAACAACCTTCTCACAAACTCCATGGTTCTTCCTGACTTCAAAGTGAAATCTAACTTTTTGACACCTGTCATGCAAATACTGCTTTAGCAAAGTCTTCCTTTAGATGTGTGCGTTCATTCATAACTAACTGCTTGGTTTATTTAAAAAATAAACTTTAAACTTTAAGTGCAGATAAAAAACTATTCAGGTAAGGCAAGATGGATTATATCCATTCTTTGTATCTTCTACACAGCTATCTATAAGCAGTTATATTGAAGCAATGCAGGAATTAGTTAAGGGTATTGTCATCGAGACAGGATGAAGAAAAGAACCAGCTTGACTATCAGGTTGTGCCTATGTAGCATGCACATTTACATATGTAAAATGAACACATTTGATCAGGAGTCAGAAAAACTGAATCAAATGTCATTTTACAGATTATACTCTAGAGCAGAAACGCCGCTTTAATTGAAGGCAATCAGTGAAAAAAATGCTGTGTTTTCAAGAGACATCATGGAGTGCAAAGGTTGTGAACAAAGCAGTAACAGCTACAATGAGCTACCAGAAGTAATAGCGAAAACTGTCTTCTGTAGCATATGCACAGTTCAGGCCTTTTCTTCACACCTCAGAATGCAACAAGAATATCCATCAAACTCAATCTGTTGCTCTACCAGTGGCAATGTATTTCAAATGAGAGAGTGCAGAGAGTTACCTGGGAAGATCACCTCTTCTGTTAACAGCTGAGATCTATAGGCAGCTCTTATGTCAACTTCTTATTTTCTCTTGAACTGTTGACCAACCAGCTAAAACTTTAAGCCTCTGTGTTGTAATGCTGATTTCTGATGAGCCCTTCCTTTCAAAATAACTATGAATTTGGATAACCATCTTCTAAATTTATCACTGTGTGCCTCACTAATTTACATTATTAAAAACTGAGCTGTCCAGAAAAGCTAGATGATGTCTGAATTTGCATCATGGATGTGCCAAATATTTTTTCCCCTTAATTTCCTCTTTTACGTCTGAACCATGGTGAATGGCTCCCACCTATGCATGTGAACGCCAAGAAGCTTTGCTCAGCAAGTGATCCATCTGCAATGCACATTCCATACTGTTCATTTTACTTACAGTAACTCAGAACACAGTATGGCTGTGCATGAGACAGCACATCACAGTTAAGTCTGGGTTTCTTGCCCCCCCTGCAGGGTTGTCTGTCTTCTTTATTGACTGTGTTACTAAACATGAAGAGACAATCCCTGAGAATTTCTCAACTTGCTTTCAGATCCTACTTGACCTATGGTTATGGGGGTGTGGACAAAATGCACCAGCAGATCCTTTTAGTGAAAAGTTCAAGATATTGTTAGGATGGTGTCTTAAATACATTCCAATGTAAATAGAATCCTTCACATAGTAGCGATCTCAAAAAAAATCTCTTGATTCCTTTTATTTCTGATAATACACAAACTCTACACGCATTGTCACTAGAAATAGCATATACTGTATTTTGAGTACCCAAAATGTCTCCTATCTTTTCACATGGTTTTCTACTGTTAATCACGGGCTTTTTATCTTAGCTTATTTGTATGTAAAACTGCTTCTTTAAGATGGTTTAGATTTGGTTTTATGAGGAGAAATTTTTAGACAATGGTGAAACTTTGTTTATTGCATAGGGAGAATATTAAGAATGTTGAGGCATTATTCAGGTTTTGTAATTATTTGATCAATTAGTTAATTTCTAAGTAAGACTTCACATTATTATTTTGAATTTTAAAACTGTAACTTTGAACTTTCATGAAAAGCAGTAAATTTGTACTTCGTCAAACTTTGGAAGCACATGAATCATTAAGACTATGCTGTCTCATTCTCATTTTAAGAGTAAATTCCCTTTAATAATCTCTAGTCTACAATAGTAAACTAAAAAGCAGATCACTGAATAATTAGAAATCTAGTGGGCAGACAAAAGAGCTCTACCTCATTATTGTTTGTATGTGAGGTAGAGCTCTCAATTCATAATTTACTTAAAAGTCTTCAGATTTAAACAGATCATGGTGTTTTCATGAGAAGTAGTCTCCCAAGCATGTATACTTTACCTTCTCTGTTAGCCACACTGTGACTGGGCAAGAGATGGCCATTCTGTGAGTAGATAGCAGATGCACATATGATGATTGGCCACCTGTCTTCTGTCAAATGGAAGGTAGTATTGCGTCTGCCTTTCCTACATATGCTAAAGATGTTGTATAGGTCTTTCTCCATACTGCTAATTTTCATGAAATCTGTAGGGATATAATTACCTCTAATTATCCTGTGTCACATAGGGCAATGAATCCAAGAGTGATTAGGGAGGAAGGGAAGGTTGGGCAAGTAATATAGACCGTAATTTCATCCAGCTTTCATCTTCAGAATTACTAATTTCTTGCTTCTCACTTTACCTCTGTTTCTCTTACAATGCTCTGTCAAATTTCCTCCTATGTTTATGCTCCTATTCTTAATGGTCTCTATTTTCCATATACTATTTTCCATCACTTTTTGTTTTCAGAAGTGCCATCCCTGATTTGGATTCCTGATCCTTTTGATCCTCCAATTCTATGACTATAAAACCCCTCTGCTGTTATAACCAGGCATTCAATACTAAATTCTTCTTCCGTTACCCTTTTCATACCTCTGCACTTTGTTTCTTTAAGGAATTTCTCCCTATCTTTGCTGTCATTCTTTCCCCCTGTGTACAGCTTCCAGCCAGCATTACCATTAACAGCCACTGCTCTAGTCATACAGGCTGGAATATGCCATTACTGGATAATTGTTCCCACTGTAAGACCCAACCATACAGCATGAATTCATACTCTGCCTGGCCATTCTGATCAAAACTTCCTCTGCTTGTGGTGCTACAGCTGCACATTTTGGTACAAGATGGGTAATCATGAAGCATAAGACAAGGTACACTGTTTCTCTGCATACTTGACAGATGTCAAGGCTTGATCAGAGGAAGATTTACTGATGCTTTCTGTTCTTCCACCATCCTGTGACTCCTCTGGTACTGCAGTTACTCTTGCTGGTTGATTGTCCTTATTTATGTGTAAGAGGACTGTAAATGAAAAGTGTTCTTTCTTTTATGAAAAACTATTGGCTCACTCAGAGATACACTGATGCCCCTCTTGGCCAGGAACAGGGAATGGTTAGGTGGCCTTTCTCTTCAGCCATCAGAGAGAAAGGGAATGATGAAGCTAAGGACTTTTAGAAAGGTAGTGTAAAACACAGAAATGTTTGACCTAAATTCAAATCTTCTTCATGTCAAGTACAAACAAACCTCATTGGCCTTGCAGTGGGAGTGTGCTGCATTTAAGGCCATTCCAAGGACTGCCTGTCCTGTTAGGAAAATTTAAAAGAATAAAATAACACCAACAAAACCCAGCAGGAAACATTTACATACAACCCAGTGCATATTAGTCAAAATACATAAAAAGAGCCCAGTTTACTTGGTAATAAAAATGCATATCTAGATACTATTTTTGTACAGTCCCCTTTGTTTATAGCAGCCAGCTCAGACTGGGCACAGGCTTGTCATAGACACAGGCTGCCTGACTGTGATAGGGGCATCTGGAATGTATCAGGTCTGTTCAGGTTTAATACATCCATTGACCCTCTTAGAACTATTATTTAGTACAAAATACTTCAAGACAAGAAATGTAAACACAAGCTGCTCTGGTCGTGTTCTGTTTCAAAGTATCTGAGAAACAGAGGGTGCTCCTGCAGCATCAGCTTGTATATGTGGAAGAAACATAGACAATATCAGAGGCCATTGTTCCTCTCTGCCCCTCCTATCTTGATGAAGAACCCTACTCTGGATTGTCCATCCAATGCTTTTTAGTTTCCAGGAAGAACAGGGAGGAAGTAACTATTTAAACTGAAGAAAAATGCAGTAGCTAAAAGCAAACCACTTTTAACTGACAGTGAAGAACCAAGTGCCTTCTCCTGGCATTGTGAGCAGAAAAAAAAGTATTTCTGATTTGAAGATTAGCAACAAATCTGTGTAAGTTGGCAATTCTATGAAAATGAAATTTATTAAACTTGAAATAAAGTGCTCATCCCTGAGTGAACATCTCCTTCTGTAAGGTTGCAAGATTTTGCTCATGGGCTTTTTTACTGCTATTCTCTTGTTTGAACGAATGTACCCTTAAGGCCAAAATCCATATTGCTGAGTTATTATGAAATACAGACTTTGTCTCCATGTGCTTCCACGCTTAACATTGCTCTACAAAATCATGTGGCAACTTTCAAATGAATGACTGTTGTAGTCATCACCTGAAGGAACTACAGTGAAAATATTGTCCTGTATATTCCAACATTGATGTATGTGCTATTAGGTGTTTTTTGTTCATGCTGTTATCTAAGTTGGTGTGGATAGCAATAGGAGCTTACTTACACTCTTAGGGATTGTATGTACTTAAACACTTTGCTAACAGATTTTACATGTGTTTTTAAAATTTGTTAGGGAGAAAAGTGATTAGGAAAAAAGCAAATTTTCTCACATGGTGAATTTTTTTAATCCTAAAGGTTAAGTTCAAGCTTTCTCAGCATATTGGTGAGAGGAATTACCCATTAATTAAATAACATGAGTCATATTCTACCATTGATTTTTATATGTTTCTTGCTGTTTGATTTTAATTAATGGAAGTTCTGTACATAGAAGATTCAACGAAAGGTCCAGTGTTTAGAATCAGAACTATAAAGTAAAATATGAATATGGTAGTGTGGTTTGCTAATTGCAGTAACGATTGCCATCACAGCCTCCTACGCTGTCTGTGCTCAGGCAAGATTGCCATATGTCACAGGAAGCCTTGCCTGAGCAAGGACAATCAACTCCAGAGTTGATTCACTGTTATTAGTATGAAACACAGTATGCATTTAATGTCTTTGGAGAGTATTAAAAAACTTAAAGGTAAGATGAAGTAAGATGTGTTTATCTCCAAATTCAGCCTATATTTGAATCAATAGGTTTTGCATTTTCACGGAGGACTGCACTTGCCGACATCTGGAATGCTTAAAAGAAGGCTGTGATTGAGCATGCTTCTGCTCATTAGTTTGATGCACTAAGCTTTGCTGATTGCTGACTATCAAGGCAGGTAGGTTGTGTTTATAATAACATCTGCAGCCCTTGATCAAAAGCAGGGATGTACTGTGCTATATGTACTTTTAATGTAACATAACACAGTGTCCTTTACAAAGATTGTACTGTCTAAAATAGTGTTAGTGCTGAGCATTAGTCTATGTGTGGAGGCTCCTGCACAACAAAGAGCTGTGCAGTATGTTTTTTTTTATAACATGATGAAACTCAGCAGCTCAGAGAAAGCACTTTTAATTATCAAGAGTCAGGAAAGAAAGATTGACAAGGTAAAGAGCAGGCATAGCCAACATACAGTGCTTTTTGGTTATGTCATTATATTCCTTCTGTCCCACTCTGGAGTCTTTTACCTGAGTACACAGAGCAGCTGACTTTAACAGAAAACAAGAACAATATGTTTCATGGGGTCAAGAGATCATGGAGACCAAACCCAGAGATGCCATCTCCCATATAACCATGATACTCCCAGATTGACTCCTCATCTGGCACCTGGTACATACAAGGGACAACCTCCAGACAGCTAGCCTGTAGGGCCAGTCACTTTGCTTACCTTGACCTTCTGTCTTTAAAAGGATCAGGTTTGCTTGGCTATAACTGGCTATAACTGTCTTGCAAGATCATATCTTAGTTGAAGAATTATGCTTTCCAGAATTAAACTGATACATTGGCCTTTAATAATGTTAACATTTGCTACAGTACCAAGTTCTTAACAAATGGAGAGGCATCAAAACTGATGTTTTTTTAAACATTAGTTTCCACGATGGAAATTTTTTAATGATTTTCAAGGGAAACTGTACATTCTGCTAAAAGTATCTTTCCTTTGCAAAGCTTGGTTCAATCTGTCTCTGCGTTCTGTAAGCATATACATTACAAGCTGTGGATACAGTTGCTCCCAGCCACTGTCATGGGATACTATCCATACCTTTCTGTGGGTTCTCTCAGTATATTTGGGAATACCTTGCAGCACAAGCACATCCCACTTTATCAGGGAATCTTAGGTGTATGATTTCCTCTGGTATGGCATCATACAATATAGTCCCCATATTAAGCAGAAACAGCAATTAAAATTGATGTTTTCCATTTAAATATAAATGAATTTATTAAGATTTACTTTTAAAATGTAATATGATTGACAACTAGTCATTATTTTAAATAACTTCTGAAGCGAGCAGAAATGGTCTCCCTGTGTGTGTATGCATGTGTGTGCAGGGGTCTTTTGTAATGCTTGAAGGTTACTTAGCTGACACCCCAAATCAGGGAGCATTGTTTTTCAAACTAATTTTTATTGTCATAGAGTTTATTCTTTTCCTCATGCTATGTGTCTCTTGTATCAATTTTAGACTAAAATACTGCAAAAACAAAAAGGGTAATGGCACTTTCCACAGTATTTCAAAAGGTTTTTAAGTGGAAAAAGGTATTTAGTATTTTTAATAAGCATCTTCAATACTATTGAGTTGGTTTCTTTGTTCATATCACAAGATTAATTATGCTGTCAAGCACTTTCAAGGCCTGCTTAACAAAGATTCAGTGATATAATGGTTTGCTTCTCATTGCCTTTTTTCTGCATAGCAATCACAATCAGCATTAGACAATTTAAAACCCTTTCACAATCCGGAAGTTCTGAAGAGCCTTTTAATCAACAAAAGTAATTTTGCAAACAACTAGATACAGCGTTTTTCATATTAACTAACTTGTGTTAAAGTCTGCTATGTGCTTGAATCTCTGTTTCTGGTAGGAGATTATTCAAATATGCAAGAGACTAAAAGTGGGGAACACAATTAGCACAATATGCAATTTGCAGCCTATGAAAATTGAAATCTCATACAATTCTATAGCTTAATATAAAGATGGTATTAGTACTTCATGGTGATTTCGTACATATTAATTTTCCCTTCATATGGTGTTCTTGTATGACCACTTAAAATATTTTCGAAAAAATGCCTGGAAATTTAATTCCTGTTCTTTGAACTGAGGCCACTATTTCTACAGGGCAGGTTAGGCATCAAATCATAACACACTATGAGATTCTGAAATTCAAGTTAAAATGGGAAAATCTGTTTAGAAACTTGCCTTCTAGTATCATCCAGCTCAAGAATACTTTATACGGTAATTTTAGTGCTAAATAGCATAATGAGAAATCCCACATGATTTAAAAACACTTATTTGATAGAGAGATTGTAAAAGCAAAAACACACTACATGATGACTTTTTTTTTTTTTTTTGTCAAGCACATTTATAAATGAAACTAACTTGTTAATGACACCTTTAAAACACTAATTTTTTTTCTTAACTGCTAGAAGCATTAATTTGTACCATTGCTGCATGTGGTAATTAGCAACTTCAGCAGTGATTTTCTCTGCCCTAAACCTTTCGTGTTTGACACTATTCCTACCCAGGAGAGGAGTGACCCTGGGATACAGTGCTACAGGACAAGTGGAGCAAATCCTGTCACAAGAAATAACAGGGTCAGAAGACATTGCTAATGAAGTCATAGCAACTGGTTTAAAGAGCCAATCAGAGAAGGCAACAATCTGTAAATGAGGATATAATTAGCAGAAAAAATAACATGCTTTGGTTGGATTCTAGGGGAGCCAATAATGAAGGCAATGACTAGATATTGAGAAAGATTCCAAAAGATTAGAGCAAACATTGGTGCAACAAAGAATACCTAATTAGCAAAAATGTGAATATGCCTTAATAAGGAGGAAAATATGTGATTGAAAGACATGGGGTAGGCTTTTAATATGAATATAATAATGAATGTTAGCACAAATCTCCCTGAAGAGGGAAAAGGCCTATATTCACTTTTTTTGCCTTTATCATTTTGATAAATGGTCCTGAAGATGGACTGTAAATTCCTATCTTTGCTGTGACATTAATACTATAAAAGCAAACAATTTTGAGACAGTAATTTAATGGGTTTCTACTGGATTTACATGTTTCCTCCCCCCTGAAACAGCACTGCAGACAAAGCAACACTGTGCGTTTTGGCTACCCTTAATGTTCTTATAAGGTGAAGAAGTAATTATTAAAAGAAAGAATTTCAGGTAAGTGTCATGTGACATATGAGCTAATGCTTGGTCTCAATATCCTTCTAATAAGGTGAAACCCCAGGTGTTTTTTCTTACAGAAAAAAAGTCCACGGGGCTGAGGCCCTGCTTGTGTGTACATAACTACTACACTGCTACAACTCGCATTTGCTGGTTGCTGTTGCTACTTTGTGGGGGGTTTCTTTGTGTGGTTTTTCTTTACATACTTGTTTGTTTCTTTCTTTTTTTTCTGGAGTAGGGGCTGATCCAAAATTCATAAAATGCAAAGAAAAAGCTTCAAATAACTTCACAAGCCTCTAGATCAGACTCTGTGAGAACAGACCCTGGAAATTTTTTAGTAAAAATTAAACATGTTATCATCCTGAACATAATAGACCCAAATAGAAGAATCCCATAATGGATTGTGCCAGTACAGTATATGTACAGTATTTATGGCTAGCAGTGATGAAAAGTATAATGTCCTACTGCTTATCATTTTATTACAATAGAAAAATCAGGACTCTAACTTGCTAATAATTTTTCACTTTTATAGACATCTGAATGATATTATGTTTCCTCCCTTTTTTCTTTTTACAAAATGGTTCTAGGATATTGATTGTCAGTTATTTTTGCTTATGATATTTTATTGTCATAATTAGCAACCCATGTCTCATTCCCTATCTTAAAAATATCCTGTCAATTTTATAGCATATTTATCGATTAACTTAAATGTATAATTTAATTTATTACTGCATGCCTTCGTTTTGTCTGTAATATTAAAATACTTATGGTACAGAATATTTTAATTAAAACTATTCATCAAATGAAGTCCAGGTAGCATCCTTATCCTTGTTTGCAGTAGGGGGTTATGGCAGTGAAAGCAAGCAAAATAATGGGTCAATTAAAAAAAAATCTAAATATAACTTTTTCAAAGATCTGATTGCTTAATTCAAGGTAAACAAAAAAAAAAAAAAAAAAAAAGAAGAAGAAAAGAAAAAAACTGTGTTTGTCAATGGATTCCACAAATTAAATTAGGAGTAATTTTTTTCCCTTGCAGATATAAAATTTTCTAATGTCAGGGCTAGAGCAGAAATAAAAGTAGACAAGAAACGGGCTTGAATTTTCATATGTGACGTATCTCAATTTGACACTCAGTGTCTGCAGGAAATTGGGATACTGTTTTCAGACAGTTCTTCTTGTGAAATGAGCTGTACTATTAATTTTTTCTAACACTGGGAAATTCACCCTCTCTTTATGAGAATCAAAGTATTTACCCTTTTAGGTCAAACATATTCTTGCAGTTAAAAAAGAAAACTTTTAATGGCATTTCTAATAAACCAAGAGTTATTAGCTTGCTATGCTAGGGAAAATATATAGCAGAACATTCTGATCAAAATACTACCTGTAGTGTAACTGAACAACCAAGATTTTGCTGCATCTCTCAGTTGACAGTAAGTCTGCCATTCTTTTACCATGTATGCTATTAATTCACTTTCCAGAAATGTCAGGTACCCTGAGAGTAAGACAAATATACTAAGAATACCAGTTTATCTCTCTTCTTCCTTTTACTAATATATCTTCACTGATGCTATTTTAAATTAAGCAATGAAATAGTGTTGAAAGTTCTGACTGCCTCTGATAACAAAATGGATTAAAAAATTAACTAGTTAAAAAAAGAAAAAAAGAAATAGAACCAGCTGACAACTTAATTGTTCAGCTTGTATGCAAATATTCTGACAATAATTTGCCAATGCTCTTGAATATAAGTTTAGAAACACATAATTATAACATTAATTGTTTCTTCAGCTTTAATTCTAGGTTTCTGTCACAAAACAGAAGGCTTAACTGTAATTCATGAGAAAATAGAAAAGTATATTCATTTTGTGTTCAATTAGCTTCAAACATATTCCAGTGTAGTACAGTATTACAATAATTATTTATGTTAACTTACAGAGTAAGATATGGTATGTTGGAATAATAAATTGTTTTTATGCTGTGTAGCAATGCCTTTTGAATCACCTTCTGTACTCACAAACACGAGCATCTACCTGAATGTAATAGTTGTCAGATTGCAGGATAAAGACGACAAATTAGTGGCATGTAGGGAAGATGCACATCATCCACCATTCATATCACTATTTGTTTTTTAAGCTATTTATAATAAAATTGAATATCTGACCCTGTGTCTGGAGTGAGAAGGCATAAGATGATGCTGAAAGGTTGTATTGGAGTTTGGCCTGAAATTCCTCTTCTTATTCCAGCTCGGAATGCTAGATTGACCACTCAGATTTACATGAAGGTGAAAGCTACACAACATCTTCGTCAAGGGACAATAGGGTTACAATTCAATAAAATGTGTGGTAATACTTTATTGACTAGTGAATATACAGATCCTTATGACTGCTATATTTTACTATTGAGGACTGTAACAGCATTGCAATTATATAACTAGCATTTGCTGAAGATATGTCTGTCTCTTGATCTTTAAACATGCTTTGAAAAAGATAGGAAGTGAGAGAAGGCCAAAAGAAAGAACGTTATGCTCTGTCCCAGAGTCTTGTGGGGAAATAAGCTATACAGACATGATAATAACAGTACAAACAAGTTGATGCTGCTATTTTTAAACAAGCTGTTGCTATTGACTAACAGGGGTTGATGGAGGTGGGATGTTAATGACAAAACTCTGGAACAGTAGAATTGCTGCTAATCCACGCACTGGAGAGCCTGATAATGAGAAACACCTGAGTGCAGAATTAAATAGTCCTCTAAAATAATTTCTGGTACATACTTCATAAGGAATCACAGCATCCTAAGCAGACCTTTTTCTTTTCGGTAATCTCTATCCATGGAGTTCCCATATTACCCCATTCACAAATTAGAGGGATGAAGAAATCCTCAGGGGGGTTATTAGTAGAGCTTTGAAAAAGAAAGGAACCCAATCACTGTGAAACATCTTGGGGCAAGCTATTTTAGGGACCACTCAGGAAAAAAAAGAGGTCATACCATGATCCTCAAGCACATATGTGAGTATTTAGCACCTTGGAATAGTCTAGCTGATGAAAGTCAACTGTTGTGTGAAAGTCTTTTTGGCATTGTGCAGATGAACAGCCTGTGCTAAACAGTCTGAAGAGTGTTCTCTACTATTAATCAGATCCCATTTTCTTCTTTCTCATGGCTCTGTTAGGCCACAGAGGCACCATGTGAGGAGGCTGGTCTGCTCTGAGGGCCTGAGCAAATTTGCTGAGTTGTGGAGTAATTTGGAAGCTTTGGGAGGGGAGCTGTGTTTGTTATTTGGTGCAGCCATTTGTGAGTATGTATGTGCCTGCTGACATCTAATTCCTCAGTGGGTATCTCTCTAAAATCAGAGTCAAAGGAGCCTGAAAATTACTCCAGAAATATGCAAAATATGTTAGTTTTATTTTATGAGATTTCCTTAAAAAGAACTTATAACACTTCAAGCTGAGCTTGGGAGGTAAGTGAGTTTCTAAAACAATTGCTGAAATTTTGAAAGATTATGATTTAAACCATAAATCTCTCAAAAATTAGATTTTTCCATAATTTGAGCTAAAATAAATAAATTAACCTACATAAATTCAACCTTGAGTTTCTGAAAATGTTTTTGAACTTTAACAGCTCTTTCAACAGGCCTGTTCTGCTTTTTGAGTTTCTAGTGCAATGCAATCCAAGTAAGATTTATATGACTTCACATTTTGTTTCAAGCATTCACGCTAGTATCTGATTGTCTCCCATATCAGGCCATTTATGTATCCAAGAAAACACTGGCATCTGTTTAATATTTTATTGCTTTAAAAATATCTTTGTTCAGATATAGTCTTGCTGTAGCATTTTCATTAGTAGTCTTTATTCTTTCTGTAAAGCTGAGGACATATACTAGCACATAAATAAAATTGACTGCAAGTTGACCCATAATTTGCGTTGCAAGAAAACCACATAATAGGAACTTTTTCTCCAGAGTAGGCTGTGGCTTTCTTTTTTTTTAATTTTTTCTTAAATTTTCTGATGCTTCTGTGTATTTTACTTGATTGCAAACAGTAAACATCTGATACATTATGATATTTTGTATTGAACTTCAAAAAACCATACATTAAAAGCATCCATAACTGCTTTCAGCTTTAGGCCCTAACAATTTGTACTATTACTGATGCGTTAATTTGTAAGAAGTTTGAAATATTTGCAGGTCTGTCCCCTCATTAATAAAAATATATAACTCTTACATACCCTATCAGTCCATATATGGTAGATCACTTTATGAAGGAAGCAAATATTATTATCTCTATTTTATAGACAAGTTAAGGCCGCAGTAAACAAAATCATAGGACAAATGCAGCTTCTACACGAATACAATTAAAAAAACTCCAAAATTCTGTTCCCTTCTCAATTGTGCTTGTTTCACATTAATTTTCATTTGGATTCTTTTGGCACCGGGCTGCCAAAATAGCAAATTTGGTGTAAATAAACCACAATAAGAGCACCTTTAAATCAAATCAGCTTCAAAGCAAACTCTGAATCGGAGAGGCAGGGACCATCTGAAAGCAAAATCTTACAGTACAATACAGTTTTTCATGAAACAGCACCATACAGAACTAATTCATAAATACATAGAGGCAGATAGATGCATGGATATGGCTATCTATCTACAAATAGATCGCTAAGTGAAAGAGATCCATGACATCTGTCTGTCAAGAAGTTTAAAGTGGTTCTAAACCCAGCAAGCAGGGTAGATTCATATTGGGTATTAGAAAAAAAATCTTCCTTGTGAGGGTGCTGAGGTGCTGGCACAGGTTGCCCAGAGAAGCTGTGGCTGCCCCATCCCTGGCAGTGTTCAAGGCCAGGTAGGCCTGGTCTAGTGAAAGGTGTCTCTGCCCATGGCAGGGGGTTGGAACTACATGAGATTTAAGGTCCTTTCAAACACAAACCCTCCTGTGATTCTATGATTGTAAGTTTCTTGGTTCCTCTTAGTAGATGAAAAGCTTTAGTTACTGATGCAATTGGAGCACTTGGAGCTCAGAAGAATTTCTCTGTCTTCGTCTCGCTCGGATATGAGCTTTGTAGCACTGTCTTGCTCATAATAATAAGCATCTAATATATGAGTACTTCCGAGAATTGAAATCAACATGGGCATGTTGAGAATGCTCAAGATAACTAGCTGCTTATGTCAAGGATCAAGAAGAGCAGGAGGAGCTAGATGATATGTAGAATCATAGAATCATAGAATAGCTAGGGTTGGAAATGACTTGAGGATCACCTAGTCCCAGCTCCCCTGCCATGGGCAGGTACACCACACACTAGAGCATGCTGCCTGAGACTGTCCAGCTTGGCCTTGAACGCTGCGAGGAATGGAGCATTCGCAACTTGCTTGGGCAATCTGTTCCAGAGACTCACCTCCCTCACAGTAAAGAGCTTCTTCCTTATGTCTAGCCTGGTCTTGCCCTGTTTAAGTTTGAACCTGTTACCCCTTGTCCTATCACTACATCCTCTAATGAAGAGTCCCTCCCCAGCATCCTTATAGGCCCCCTTCAGATACTGGAAGGCTGCTATGAGGTCTCCATGCAGCCTTCTATTCCCCAGGCTGAACAGCCCCAACTTTCTCAGCCTATCAGCACGGGAGGTGCTTGAGCCCCCTTATCATCCTCATGGCCTCCTCTGGACTGAGCCTCCCCTTTTCATTGCTTTATCAACTCCAGCCCTCGAAACTCTGTGCTGTGCTCAGGATCTAGTCCAGAAGATCTGTGTATTCTCAGGTAAGATAAAGTCTGCTAGGAGCTGTATTAAAAAACTTATGTGAAAGCTTCTCAGCTTGGCAAGATCAGCAAAAGGAGGACTTGCCTCTTCCTTCCCTACCATCCTTATGGATCCCCAGAGAACTGCTGGCATTGTGACCTGCCTGTTTGCAAGCACAGTGGGAGCAACAGAGCTTGAATTTGCAGCTCAACATTAAGGATGGATTTTTCTTTCTGCCTGAATCAACATCTATTATGTGATGTCCTTTATTTACATCAGGATTGGAGAGGGGGAGGGAAGGCTTCATGAGGATGAGATGAAATGGATAATTGCTGACAAAAACATAAAGCCATCAGCTAGCACATGTCTAGCATGATAAAGAAAAAAGACCACCTCACTCTTTGTAAGGCTGGGGAATCTTCTCAAGAAATCACTGCTATTTTTTCTCTTTCACCAAAGATTCGGTCTTTCAGCCATTGCTTTAGGCAGGGCTTCTAACACAAACCCTCAGTCATGAGAAAAAGCTAGTTTCAACTGACCAATCAGAAACAATATGCATGCATCTAGTGAAACAATGCATAGTGTATGGTGTGATAGAAGTGGAATTATATGACAATAATTTGATACAAAATAGAGAAGTGAGCTGCTAGAATTGACACAGGAGAGAAATGCAGAACAAATCAGCAGCTGAAATGAAAAATCTTAAAAAGGAACTATGAATCTAAACAAAAATGAATTAAAAAAAGCTAATGTCTGAAGTACTAAAATAGAAGAAAATGATTTGTGAGCTACAAAATAAATTTTAAACTACAAAATTAAATTTAAATATTTCAAGTATAATTGTTATTCGTAATTTGCAAGTGGTAAAATTAAATACTAGTTGTGTGTGTTGAAACTGCAATGAAAATGTTTCAGGAAAATTTTAAGGAAAGCAAGGAAAATTTTATTAACATTCACAGAAATAGTTTGGAAATAAATCACAGAAATAATTTCTATAAGAAATTAACTGAACTACCAGACTTGATACCATGGTTGTAGTTATTAACACTAAAAACCAAAAAGTTTGGAGTACAATCCAAATGTCCGTTTCCGAGGAACAAAGACCTCTATCAAAATATTTGGGGATACTCATCTTCAAAAAATGTCAGGTTTATGTGGCTAAACTGCCAGTGCTCACAGAGGACTTGGGGGGGTTGGTCAATGAAAAAATGAACATGCGCCGGCAGTGTGCGCTTGCAGCCCAGAAAACCAACCGTATCCTGGGCTGCATCAAAAGGAGCGAGACCAGCAGGTCGAGGGAGGTGCTCCTGCCCCTTTACTCTGCTCTCGTGAGACCTCACTTGGAGTATTTTGTGCAGTTCTGGTGTCCTCAACATAAAAAGGACATGGAACTGTTGGAACAAGTCCAAAGGAGGGCCACAAGGATGATCAGGGGACTGGAGCACCTCCCGTATGAAGATAGGCTGAGAAAGTTGGGGCTGTTCAGCCTGGAGAAGAGAAGGCTGCGTGGAGACCTCATAGCAGCCTTCCAGTATCTGAAGGGGGCCTATAGGGATGCTGGGGAGGGACTCTTCATTAGGGACTGTAGTGAGAGGACAAGGGGTAATGGGTTCAAACTTAAACAGGGGAAGTTTAGATTGGATATGAGGAAGAACTTCTTTACTGTAAGGGTGGTGAGGCACTGGAATGGGTTGCCCAGGGAAGTTGTGAATGCTTCATCCCTGGTGGCGTTCAAGTTGGGGTTGGACAGAGCCTTGGGTGGCATAGTTTAGTGTGAGGTGCCCCTGCCCATGGCAGGGGGGTTGGAACTAGATGATCTTAAGGTCCTTTCCAACCCTAACTAACCTATGATTCTATGATTCTATGAAGAAAATTAGTTTTGTTTGACACAGAAATCTTCCAGTGTCTAGTTTTTGCATATGACTGTATGAAACTGGGAGTCTCTTTCTTCAGCACAGTATATCTCAAAATATTTGCTAGAATAAAAATGAAGGAGAAGGTGCTCAGATGAATAGTCAGTAGAGAGCTCTCCATTCCTGCCTGCTTGACTGCATGTGATTTTACGCATCTTTCAGAGAAACCAGAGATCCAAATGGAAAATTCCTTACTTAAGGACATCAAGTGAATTTGTGACACTCCCTGGAGAATTTGTGCCCATAAACCATCTAGGTAGTCTTTATTTTCTGACAGATATAAGAGATAATTTAAATTTAATGTATACTTCAAGTATTATTAAGAGTAAGTTATTAATGTGTTACAAATATACTGTATTTCTTTTGTTTCACATTTACAGTTCATACAAAGTGGAAAATACTTGAGGGGTAACACTGCACACAGTTTATGCAAATTTGCATGCTTTGTCCATATAGTTGTGTCAGTTTTTTTCTTTTAGGAAATAGAAATCTTATAGAACAATATTTTTGCATTGATTTTAACAAGTCATAGAAGCTTCGAAGGAGAATAAGGATACAGGAGTAAATGGAGGTGGAAAAGGGCACATAAAAAGGAAGAGACCAAAAAAAAGTTGCTGTGTCTACATTAAAATTGTAAAATGCTTTCACGCTGTTAGAATTTAAGCCTAGAATGTCCTCCATGTGGAGGAATGTTCTCACTCCTCTTTGTTTCTCCTGAATTTCCGCTCTTCTATGGAGGCATGATGGTGGGCAGCTATGGAGATATGGATGGCTTAAGGGACTGGGATTTTTGAGGGGTTCTCTCTCATGCATATATCAGAGTGATTCATATTCCACCTTTTGATTATGTTTTTAGAGATAACGTCCAAACAGAAAATAAAAAAAATTACCGTTAATATAAAGATTATTCTGTGACTGAATTTTCACTTTCAAACCATTTTGTATCGCTTTGTCTAATTAATCAGTTATTTCCCAAGGATTCAATTGAATCGACTTTTAAAACTGATTAGACTTTTAGAAAAAAATCAAATGTTTGCACTTGAAGAACAGGGCTCAGTTGTAACTCCTTTTCTTCTTGCATCCCCCAGGAACATTGGCACTAGCGAAAACACTTTAAAAATTGATTCCAGTTGGATTTGCTTTAATCACATACCATGGCTGGAAGGGAGCTTGTTTTTCTCTTCATCTAAAATCAGAATTTTCTATGGAGACCCCTCAGGGTGTACAGTTGGCCTTACTTGAAGATAGGAGGAAGGAAACCCTTATTCTTTGGATATTAGTGGGAAGGACTGGACACTGGTCTTTAATAGGATTATGCATCTGCTTTTGTGGTGTTACACAAACAGTTTTGGAGACAGATGAGATAACGCTTTGAGCGGCTTGACATCTGATCAGAGCTTCTTTTGGCTGCGACTGCCCTCAAGTTAAAACAAGGAGTAGTAGTGGCAAGAGTATCCTCTGTTCCACGCAAAATAAAGGAGCTATCTGTGTTCCTCTGTACTCCTGCATCTCTTTTCCTCTCCTCTACTGAAAAAAAGGTAGGGTGGGGGAAAAAATATAGGTACGGAAACATCCTTTCTTTTACTTTCAACATAATTTAGTTGAAGGAGAGGGGATGGGAACAAAGAATTATTAGTAGGACAAACTTAAATGCAGATAAATGGAAATAAATGCTTCCCCATAACCATTACAGAGAAATTATTTTCTTTTAAACTTAGCCTAAGTTGAAATAACATAGCTCTTCTTATTCAAGAGAATTCCAGTGTGTATAAATCTTTCAATACTTGCATTATTATTTTACCCCTGCAAGAATGTTTTGTATACAAGTTAATTTTAAGATACAGTGTGATGATAAGGTCAAGAAAGTTGTCTGCATTTCATTTTTTTTATGATATACCACCTGTATTCTATATCCTTGCTTGCTGGAATAGAATGCTTCCATGTCTGTAGTCTCAAATCAGTGTTCAGGTATTCTTACTAATTTATAAGGTGGTTTTACACAATAGCTGAGAAAATGCTTTTGGCTTTTCTTCTACATTTTTGTCCGGACCAGTCCAATATCCCTTGGAAGATAATAACTGAGAAATCAGACAGCTCCTAATGTGTTGTTTTTGTGATTTTTTTTAACTTTTTTTTTTTTAATTGATGCAAAAGGACAGATAAAAGATGTATATTAATTTTCAAATCTTCTTTAAAGAAACATTTTTACTGATAATTCCTTTCTGTTCATTTTTAACAGAATTTCAATGCTACATGTTTCCAGGAATTATAGAGGCAATAGATGGAGAACATCAGCTCCCTAAGCTTTGGAAAAATCTGTTCCAGCATCTTACTCACAGGGTGGATTTTCTGTGTGCTGCACCAGGTAAAACAATCCTTGCCACAGTGAACAGGACCTGCTTTTTCACTGGTCACACACTCCACTTTGCAGTTTGTGCATAATTCATATTACATTACTTATGATAAAATTCTTGTTTCACTAGTTATACTCTACAAGTGGGTTTTGTGATATGTGAAATGGTCCAGAAGCAAGTCTAAGTGACCCTGAGTTTTGAATTCTGATAAAAATCCACCCCTGAACTTATTTATTTGCTTAAATGTAAAATAATAGAAGTATCTGCCCACGTTTCTGAAAGCATAACATCTTTAATTATATGGTCAATTAAATTAGATTAAACCTTAGCAGAACTAAAGTCAGTTCCAAAGGAAAAAAACATTGTTTTTCATCCCTTCACATCTCAGTCCCCCTAATCAAACAGATGTCTTTTGCTACATCCCTGGAAAGGCCCCACATGTGGGCTATTTTGGGTTATAAGCAAGTTCTAGTCTTATCAGCTCCAAAGGAAAAACCATAGACTCCTTGGCCTGTTTTGTGTATTGAGAAAAACAGCATAGTTGTTTCTGCTAACTGCAGCTGTTGTAGGCTGGCAGAGAGAAAGAAGTGACACTAGGCTTGTCTGAGACTTCTTGTATCTTGATTATGCATCATATGTCAGGTGAATGTGCAGTGGGTCAAGCTGCAATCAAGGTGCTTGTGTAGAGATGAGACAGGGTTTAGCAAACTGCTGAAGCTCTATGAACAAGAGTCTGATAATAACATGATGGAAGTGCTAATAACAGAGACAAAGTGTCACCTGGGAGAAGTGCTTCAAATCTTTCTCTAGAACTAAACACACACTAATGATGTTCTGAAGCCAGTGATGTTGAGCACCTGTGAATTTCCATGATGTCCATGGGGACCAGTGGGTACTTGCCACATTTGAACTCAATTGTTTCCACCAAATTCCCTGTGTTTTCTGAGGTTAGTCCTATGCAGAGCAGTGGCAATCCTCTGAAGATTCCCAGGGTAGATCCCAATGTGAGTATCTGCTGACCTAATTAGCTTGCCTGAGAAGTAAGACAGATTAGGTGTCTTTAGAGGCACATGCTAATAGAGCTGTGAGATAGCTTTATTCCATACAGCTATATTCTCAGAGTCAGATTCAAAGGTCTTTTACACCTACAGAAAGGTTTTCATTTGCTTCAGTGAAAGTGGGATAAAGCCCTGAGCTTTGAAACTGTTTGTCTCAGAATGTAATGTACATTGGTGTCAAACATGGCTGTGCCCTAAGAGCAAAATATTAACCTATAGTAACAGTACTTTGCACTTACCTAGCAGCTCTCAAATAATCATCTCTGTGCACTTTAATTAATTAACCTTTACAACAACATCTCTTTGAGGGTTAGCTAAGGATCAGAACTGAGTGATGAGTTAAAAAAGACATCTCCAATTATTCATTTATCCTGAGATGATTTTTGATTTGAGTGTATTTGTGTCCTTTTCCAGATTTGCTTTTTTATAACACTGTTTCTAAAAGCATGCTTTAATCATAAAAGCGTAAGTATTCATCAAACAGAAATGAGTATCTATAGTTTTACTGGCATACCATTTTGTAACTATTTCTCCTCTCACTGCATCTGCTGCTTCTTTCCCCAGAACCTTAATCATCTTCTGGTATGTCCTCGCTGGTCCCTGTTAAGGCAATGCTGGTTCCTAAAACTATTTGCTCCAATATTAAATCCAAAATATTAAGATAGGCAAAATCACTGATGTGTTACATTGACCTGGTGGCCAAAGGTGTACAATTACAGGAAAACATACCAGACCTCTTGACTAACCCTACTGAATAAAGCTCAGAGTTTCATTAACAGCTTTTTAGGAAGTTGGTCATAAATAGATTATAACTCAAAGACATTTGTCAATATTTTTGAATAATCAATACTTTTCATTTTTCTATGAGTTTTACATTCCTTAGAAATGGATATAATATGGTAGATATGTGCAGAATCTAGGAGTCCTGATATTTATTATCTTATCCTAACTTGAAATAACATGGTCTCTCTCATCTATATGCTAAAATAGCACAACATGTAGACTTTTCTAGAAGAAAAAAATCTTTCCGTATGATTGTTAGAATTTAGGTAATGTTTGAATGCTCTGCTTGAGACTAAAATTTGGAGCATAAAGAGTACAGAAATATCAGACAAAAATGGGCCTGCTGGTTCTAAACCAGTGACAGTAACTGAAAGTATTTTGGAAGAGAATTTTGATTCTCCTCCTCTTTTTCCTATCATCCAGACTTGATGAAGCTGCTTTTCATTATAAGTATATTGCTATTAAGTTTGTCGAGGAAAAAAAAAAAAGATTCCTTGTGTTTCTTTCATTTAAAATATTTACTTCCTAGGAATTATTAGTTAATGCATTTTGAACTACATTAGGTTGTTCAGGTTTGTGGTTGATCTGATAGCCATGTTCCAGTAATCACACGTGCCATCTGGCTTTAGTTCCATCTGGATCATGTTTAGCCATTAGCTGCAAAAAAGGTCTGTGGCCATTTATCTTAGTGAATCAGAACTGCAGTTTAGCGTTATTTTTATATGGCACTAAAGGTGGGGTTTTTAGAGGCTAATTTTTAAAGTTTTTTTTTTTTTTTACTTAACATATTCACTTTTAGGCTTACATTTTTACAAAGATTACATGTTGTTTGCTTGGTTTTACTGAGTCATTGTATAATGACCCCATGCTAGGATTTCTTTTGAAGACTAAATGTTCCTTATTGTTCTATTGTTTCATTTACAAGAACAATCATTTTTGACATGTAAATGAGTAAAGTTTTATAAAAATAACTTGGAATAAATTTTTAATAAGACATATTATTATCTTTTGACTCATAGCAAGTCATTTATAAACACCATTAAATCCTGATAATTATAGTTGTAGCTGCCGGGTTACTACCTTTGCAGTCCTTACGTTGACTTCATTTAGAGGTCCAGTGGGGACAAGCACACAACTGCTACAAAATGTTACTATTAACAGTTTCCTTTGGAACAGTATTGTGCTAGATTAAACATTCACTTATGAAACAAAAACATTTATAGGTCATCTAATAGCTAAACATTCTGTGAAAGTAAATTCTTTAGCTTCAGATTCCAGATTTTAGGAGGTGCATGACTTTCTACTTCTAGATACAACATGAAATATACAGATTCTGTAGTGCAGAAAAGTGCTCAGCAATTTTCTCTGAATGCAGCAATCACCATTTTTCCCAAAGTAAGTTGGACTGTTTTGGTTTATAAAGATGCTTAATAACTTGCACAGTGCGTCCTTTCCTTTTTTGCCTTCTTGTTTCTCCATTTCAGAGCTCCTTTCTTGAATAGAATGCATGTTAGTATTTACAGGGTATCACTTTCAGCTTCATGTCTCACAAAATACATGCTATATATTTCCAGGAAATTTCTGGTCTAGAGGTAAAAAAGCATAACTCTTGTTCCATAGAAAATAAAAAAGACATCAATTTTGGAGCTGCATAGGCTTTTTTTAATATCTTCTAATACTTTGGCTTTCAGGAACTTCTAATTGAAAGTCTTTCTAGGAATATCAATACTGTTGCGTCTCAAAACTCTGCTCTGTCCTAAACCGAAGATCTCCCAAGATTTCTTTAAACTCCAGTGTGAGTGGAATTTATACGATCTCTTTTTCCTAATACTCATTTGCTTTGTCCCGTGTAGTTTACTTTTCCCTAGACTCTTAGTTCTCACTAATTAGACAAGCTGACCATGAAGCACAGTGCCATTTCTCAGGACCTGGAGTGCTTAGGTCTAACATTCTTTTATTCACCTCCTTCATCTTCTATGCTAGCAGTCCCTGCCAGGAGCTGTATATCTTCCTAGATGACCAGCTATCTCCCAGCCCGTCCTTTGTGCCATCACCCAGACTGTGTGCTCTTTCCTTCTAATTGCTGCAGTTCTGTTTGGTGATTAATCAAGCATGACATCAGCAGGATTTAAACCTGCCCTACTCTGTCTCAGAATGACTGACTGTACTGCTCTGGAACTTGATGATATGGCTCTTGTCAGGCCTTTGGTTTAAGTGCTAACAGTTGAGAAGTGGCGCTGTATTGACTCTCTGGAAAGAGATCAAACATAGGCAAGGGACAGAGCTGGTGTCAGTAAGCTTCTATCATGGTACTACACCACTAGAAACTTCTTCCACCTTCTACTGATTTAACATTTACACCATCTTTTTACAATCTTCCCACTACTGTTTTATTTACTTCAGATGACTTTGCCCTTGTTTGCTAGATTTGTTTTTCCACAGAGCTGAGATTCTACACTATACCCTAAAAAGAAACTGTGACAGAAAGAAATAAATGTGTGGCAGTGCTTTAATTGAAGGCTGAGGCAGCCTCTTACATTCTGACAGGTGTTAATACTGTTTTCCAGTTTTGCAAATACTCTTCCACAGGTGGAGGACCCCAGATGGACAATATGACTTTTTCAAATTAATGGCATTGTAATTAAAGATATTCCAGCATACCATAAAATAATGCAGCAATGTTTGTTAAACAGAAAAGGTGTTTTGAAATGCTGTGATGATCTGATACACAAAACAGCTTCTAATTTGTTCTCCTCTTCTGGTAATAATTGCCAGTAGTCACTAAATAAGATTTGTTGTGGTTTAAGCCCAGCTGGTAACTCCACCACACAGCTGTTCGCTCACTCCCCTCTTCCCTGCTCCCTGGGTGGGATGGAGGGGGGAATGAAAAGAATACAAACCCCATGGGTTGAGATAAGAACAGTCCAATAACTAAAGTACAGCATAATACAATACTACTAATAACAATTATAAGGCAAATAACAAGTGAAGAGAATATAGAACTAAAAGGGGAAAGCAAAAAAACAATAAACAGAAGTGATGCACAGTACAATTGCTCACCACCCAGCCAGGCACAAGCGCTGATCTAGCCCTTCAAGGGTAACTTCCCCAGTTTATATACTGGGCATGACGTGCTGTGGTATGGAATACCCCTTTGGTTAGTTTGGGTCAGGTGTCCTGTCTCTGCTCCCTCCTGGCTTCTTGTGCCTCTCCTCACTGGCAGAGCATGGGAGACTGAAATGTCCTTGATCAGGGTAAACATTACTTGGCAACAGCTAAACCATTGCTGTGTTACCGGTGTTGTTCTCAGACTAAAGCCAAAACACAGCACTGCACCAGTGACAAGGAAGAAAATTAACTCTATCTCAGCTGAAACCAGGACAGATTAGATTGGTGTTAAGTCACTGATACTGTGCAACGGATAGTTATCTTTACAGGTGTATTTCTCATAGCCATTAAAGAACTTTAATGAAAAAAAAAAAAAAAGGTGAATGTTGTTAAAGAGCAATATTAAACAGGGAAATAAGTCCTTTTTATCTCTTTTACTGATGACCCTCGCGTTTTCTAGGAGGGCATAACACTGTTAAGATTTCAGGAGTATTGAAGCAGGGCTTGATAAGGGGGCATTTGAATAAAACCAGTTCCTCAGTTTGGAAAGACTCTTCCTTTTTCTGCAAAATAAGATTCCTAAATCATTGCCCAAGTCCTTCCCACACATCTTTTTACCTGAAAAGCATCATTAAAATATTATTACATAGAAGTTCTCAAAAATGTTTATTGTAGAATTCTTAGAAAGTGTAAGTGGAAATGGAGAAAAAAATAAAGGCTAGGAAGGATAAAGCTCATTACAGGTATTTCTAAAAGTTTCTTTAAAGCCTCAAACTGGGCACCTTGGGAGCTAGAATATAGATTTCTATGTCTTAGTAAATGAGCGTAATGATTCTTTTAATGTTTTGGTTTGACTCTTAGAATTTTGGAGTATTAATAGGAAATTATTCCTATATATTCCCCTCCTACATCTGTTAAAGAAAATTTTCTACTTTTAAGGCTTCTGCATGTGCATATTTCCTGAATTTATTTATTTATTTTTTAACTTCTTCAGATGTTCAGAACTTTTGGAAAAATCTCTTTAGATTCATGATAGTGGGAATAGTGGCCGCTGGAGGCTTCCCAGTAAAATTTCTTACTGTTGTAAATTGACCTTAAGGAAATCTCATTCTATTATTTACATGTACACGCTGGTTTATGGTATATTTATAGTCACTGCCAAATCCATTGTTTTTAATTTTAAGACCACTAATAAGAGACTCCTGAAATCTTCTTGGGAGCAGAAAGTCAGTTTAATAATGAGTACAATGTCTATTATACTTGCTCTAATTCCTCCTGCTTACTATTTATTAAACATCACAATAGTGGCTAACCTGTATGAACTACAAACGTTGTCCCTTTCAGTTCTTCACCACTTAAGCAAGTATCAGTAACATAAGTGACCTGTTGGAAATCTTAAGGTCTCACACTAAAATACAGAGTGCCCAACACAGGAAAGACATAACAAAGCACAACTGCCACATTGTCTGTAACCTGCCAACTCTTTCCTTTTCCGATCAGGCACAACTGGTATTTTCTCTGCTCAGGATTTTGATTAGTGATGGCATATTTTGGAGACGGCACATCCAGAAGTGCTGATAAAGCAGTGAGATAAGCAAATGAGTTTATACATGCTGCACAACTACATAGTGACCTCGCATTTATTTGGTCTTGTACAGTTTTTTACAGGGAGCTTGAAAACCTTTAGGCAATCCGGTGTTGTTCAGTTTCTATGTGATTTTGATTTTTTTTATGGTTTTCTTCTTAGCTGATTTTTCTGGCTTTTACCGATTAGTTAATGAAAATGATATTTTTAATTCTGAATTTTGAGACGCATATTGGTTCAGCATAATTTTTCTTCATACTGCTTTTGACATGCAGAATCTGTTGAGGCTAAAAAAATAGTAATTTGTAGACTCAGTAAACAGTGTTCACTTGTGACCTTTCTGCACAAAGGCTGTCTGCTACAGAAGCCCTATTAAAGACTTCTAGATGCCTAATGTAGTCCCTCTGTGTGTTGGTACTACAGTAGGTCAAGGTACTCCTTTTAGTCAGTATTGAGATTCACTTTGTAGTGGCATTTGAAAAAGGCCGGAGGAGTTCCCCTATACTACTCACACTTCATAATCGCTAATCTCAGGTCTTTTCAGGGTAACTGATTCTGCAATGTAAATAAAAAATAAAGTCTGTGTTTTTAAACCAAGGCATAATGGCAAACGGAAAGCTTGCCTTTTAGAATCATAGTATCACAGAATCATAGAATAGTTAGGGTTGGAAAGGACCTTAAGATCATCTAGTTCCAACCCCCACTGCCATGGGCAGGGACACCTCACACTAAACTATGCCACCCAGGGCTTTGTCCAACCTGTCCTTGAACACTGCCAGCAATGGAGCATTCACAACTTCCCTGGGCAGCCCATTTCAGTGCCTCACCACCCTTACAGTAAAGAATTTCTTCCTCATATCCAATCTAAACTTCCCCTGTTTAAGTTTGAACCCATTACCCCTGTCCTCTCACTACAGTCCCAAACGAAGAGTCACTCCCTTTTACTCAAGAAGGATACTTATGAAGACTGAACAACAAAACAAAATTTCTGAAATAATTTGCTTTTTCTTATTGAAGGAAAAATATTTTTAAAAAACTCAGTCGCACTTAATGCAAATATCAAGGCTTTATTTTTAAACTCCTGCAGCTAGTTAAACCTTCATTGTTTTTTAAAACATAAATAACAGCAGAAAGTACATATAATACTGAAAAATAATCCAAGTCCTTAGATTCTGAAAATAATTAGATATTATCATGAAAATAACCATTTCATGTTTTTATGAACATGTAGCTTCAAAACACCAAATAACTGTAGGGAAAATTCTTCTGAAGAGACTTTGAAATGTTAAAATTATAATTGTCAACTAGTCTTACCGAAAATTGCAGTAGTACCCTTGGAGTTAGAGTACTAGTTCATTGTGCAGTGTCTGCGAATCAGGAAATAAATCTTACTTATAAACATATGCATACAGCACTGTGAGGCACAGAGCACTTTGTCTCTGAGACATTTAAATCCATGCTTACCTTAAGAGCAAAGCAGGTGTGTAAGTGCTTTGCTGGATCAGGGCCAGTGCCTAGCAAGACTGACCTCACGGATTCGGGATCTCCCTCCTTGCCTCCTCGTGTGAAGATGACCTCGCTTACAGCACACTTGCATGGTGGTTGCATGAAGCAGTGGTTCTTCAGAAACACACAGTGTTCAGGCACCATTTGAAGCATAGAATAGTTTTTTCATGTCTTTCTGGAGGAGAAGGTGGAGTGTTTGAGTTTTGAGAAAAAGTGTGATGTATACAAAATATTATGCGGTGTTTTACTTCAGAGTATAGGTTTCTTCATTTTCCACTGTTCTTGCTTTTAAGTAGTTTATTCAGGTTAGGTAAAAGGAAATAAACTATTTTATGAACATGAAAAATCACAGGGAACTTGCACTTTAAATATATTTCAACATTTCAAAATTAGGAAACATAGAGTCCGTACTAATCCATTTTGCCAAAGAAATACATCATATTCCTGGTTTTACTCCAATTTGTTTGAGACACAAGATACTGAATACACAATGAGTCCATACAGTTTAGTTACATACATAGGATAATTTAGGGTTCAGTTTTTCTGGTTAGTATTTCCAAAGCATTCCCAATTTTATGAGAATACCAGCCAACAGGCCAATAGTAGAGCTCTTAAACTGTCATTTGAACAAAAGTTCTCAGCAAGGCTCAGAGGTATAGGAAGAAGTGTTCCAGCTTTTGCATGCTATTCCATATTGTTCTCATGGCCTTCATCATATACTCCACCAATTATAAAACATGCAAACTAGAAAAGAGCTGGCCAGAAATGCTCAGACTGTATTGCATCACTGTCTAGAGTGAGAGAATTTAACTTACTTTTTCAAACTTCTGTGGTTTTTCATTTGGATCAAGGATTTTTCTATACATATAGTCCTATTGGTGTGTAAAGCACATTTACTTGTATTAAATAGTTTATTATACAGAAATACCACAAACATAACTCAAGGCAACAGGAAAATCTCACTGTGCCTTGTGTCTAATTGTTATTTATTGACATGGGGTCCACAGCAAGCCTTACAGTTTCAAGAATTATTTTCACAAAAATATCTTCTTTTAATTTTTGCAAATGACATTTTCAACTCTACATTGCGAAGAATGCAGAGCTTAAGATGATACCAGAAAACTTGACAGTATATTATGCCAGGGAGTGACAATTTAAAAAAGAAAAAAAATCCAGTTCCAAGTGTTAGTTTAAAAATGTAACTAAAAGCCCTCATCAAAGTTTAAAGAGCTTCTTGCGCTTTTAGCGTTTGCTTATTCTGATTTATTGACAATGACACACCTAGCAACAGTCTTTCCTGTTGAAGCAGTGAAGTAATGGACTTCAGGAGAAAAGGGGAAAAACAAGTAGGTGCTGCACACAGAAGAGAGGCCGCTGATTACAGACCACTAATTTGTTATGCACTCTGGCAAATCAGCAGTGATTCATATGACAAATAAGGAGAAAAAATTAACAGCTGTCATGTTGTGATGTGTTAATTTCCTGACAGTCTCTGCACTGAAGCCAATTACTGATTTAAGGGCAGGGAGAGAGAGCCCTGTTCAAGCTTCTAATTAGGCTTCTTCAAGACTAAAAGGATAAAAGCAAAAATAAGAGCAAGAGAATGAAGCAGGTAGCTGCAGCTTCATAAAGCATACATGCTTTTAAATCCTCAATTAAATAGCTTTAAGCTTAAGTGTGTTTAAGATAAGAATTTAGAAACATTTATTCACTTTCATGCATGACCCTGTGTTTTAGTCTTTTGTGTAGTAATTGAGAGATACAGAGAGCCCAAGGGTCTACATTGCCCTCCTACTGCAGTTGTCCAGGTTCCTGCATATAATCTGCTTGTAATACCTTTGTTTAGCAACGTCAACACCTATTCATCAGCATGCTTTATACACAACCAGTAAAGGGACATCAACAAGTTTGCTAGGTTTTTTGCCCCTAAGAGAGGTCTTTGTAACTTCAGGGAGATATAATTACTGTGTAAGTGTTTGGCTCTGACTCCTACCTTGTATGAGCAGTCCTTACTCTCATGAGAGGACCAAGTAGGGTCATATGAATAAGAAACCCTTGACATATGTACGGAGCTGAGCTAATTCTGTAAGCTACTGAGTGCCTTCACTTTGAAGCTAATTGGAAATGAGGGCAATCAGTATCTAGCATGATGGAGTCCAGTGTGAGGCAGGACCTGGGAAGAAGTAGCTGTGCTGAAGAAATACGAAAGTAGCAGGTGATTCATGCTATGGCCACCATATGGTTTCCAAATGGGCCTTACGTAGCTCACTTAGCCATATGTGAAGTGCATTGTCCAACAAATAAACTGGGTTTTTTAATAAATGTGGGATCAAGCATTCAAGTGAAGTAGCTGATTTTGTAAGAAATATTTCCTTAATGTAATGCTTAAAAATTAAACCTGGGTTTCCTGTTGACCCACAATTTAAACCTACAATGTAAAACTATCAACTGACTGTAAAGTGCTTTTATCTTCTTTTTTTTTTTTGGCATTTACTCAGTGATGTGTGATATGAAAATGAGGAGTTAGTCACCAGTAAGAAAGTATGGATTTTTTCCAAAAGGAAGAAAAAATTTCATCCACACAATATTTTTCATTTTTTATTTTATATTAAGATGGTCCATGGATTTTTAAAGGTTGCTACCAAAGTTTTTCAGAATTCTTGTTTGTTTCCTTGAAAAGCAACTGTAGTAAAAATTTTGAAAAATTAACTTGAATTTTAAAATGGACAGCATCTCTTATTTTTGCATTATAGCTCCTTTCATTTGGGTTTAAAATACAGCTCTTTCTTGCTCCATGAATGGGTAGAAAATAAACAGGAAGCTGAGCAATGGCTGAAACACAACTTCCCAAGAAATTAAGAAGCAAATATGATGTGACTTTCTAAAATCACTGAATTAACATTGAGAAAGAAAGAAATGTATCTGATGAAGTACTGATAGAGTACCAATGCCATGTTACAGCAAACCAATTCTGTAGCTGGACGCTGGACTAGTCTACCTCAATGCTTCTGACATCACTGCTTTCTTTTTCTCCTTCCTCCACTACTCAAGCAGGGTCTGATTTTGGAGAAGCTCAGGAGCGATGCATCCCAACTAGAAGGAAGTTCAGCAGGAGGGCCAGGAGACCTCCTTGGATGGATAAGGAGCTGCTGAGCAAAATTCGAAAGAAAAAAAGAGGCTTATAAAAGGTGGAAGCAAGGTCAGGCGGCCTGGGGAGAATACAGGGATGTTGTCCGGGAAGCTAGGGAGCAGGTTAGGAAAGCTAAGGCCCAGTTAGAATTAAACTTGGCTAGGGATGTTAAGGATAACAGGAAGGGATTTTATAGGTACATTGCCAATAAGAGACAGGTTAGGGACACCGTGGGCCCTCTCCAGAAGCTATCGGGAGAACTGGCTACCCTGGATTTGGAGAAGGCTGAGGTTCTTAATGACTTCTTTGCCTCAGTCTTCACTGGAAAATGCTCTGACCACACCACCCAAGTCTTGGAAGGCAGACGCGGGGACGGTGAGGGTGGGGACCCTGGGCCCACTGTGGGGGAGGATCTTGTTCGGGACCACCTTAGGAACCTGAATGTATACAAGTCCATGGGACCGGATGAAATCCATCCACGGGTCCTGAAGGAGCTGGCAAATGAAGTTGCTAAGCCACTGTCCATCATATTTGAAAAATCATGGCAGTCAGGTGAAGTTCCCGATGACTGGAAAAAGGGAAATATAACCACCATTTTTAAGAAGGAAAAATGGATGAGCCAGGTAATTACAGACCACTCAGTCTCACCTCTGTGCCTGGCAAAATCTTGGAGCGGATTATCCTGGAAGGCATGCTAAGGCACATGAAAACCAACAAGGTGCTTGGTGACACCCAGCATGGCTTCACTAAGGGGAAATCCTGCCTAACCAATCTGGTGACCTTCTATGAAGGGGCTACGGAACTGATGGACAGGGGCAGAGCAGTTGATGTCATCTACCTGGACTTGTGTAAAGCCTTTGACACTGTCTCCCATGACATCCTTCTCTCTAAGTTGGAGAGACATCAATTTGATAGGTGGACCACTCGGTGGATAAAGAACTGGCTGGATGGCCGCACGCAAAGAGTAGTGCTCAGTGGCTCAGTGTCCAGCTGGAGACCGGTAACGAGTGGCGTCCCCCAGGGATCGGTGTTGGGACAGGTCTTGTTCAACATCTTTGTGGGTGACATGGAGAGTGGGATTGAGTGCGCCCTCAGCAAGTTTGCCGATGACACCAAGCTGTGTGGTTCGGTTGATACATTGGAGGGAAGGAATGCCATCCAGAGGGACCTTGACACGCTTGTGAGGTGGGCTGATGCCAACGTGATGAAGCTCAACCATGCTAAATGCAAAGTCCTCCACCTGGGTCGGAGCAATGCCAGGCACACAAACAGGTTGGGCGGGGAGGAGATTGAGAGCAGCCCTGCGGAGAAGGACTTGGGGGTGTGGGTTGATGAAAAAATGAACATGAGCCGGCAGTGTGCGCTTGCAGCCCAGAAGGCCAACCGTATTCTGGGCTGCATCAAAAGGAGTGTGACCAGCAGGTCGAGGGAGGTGCTCCTGCCCCTCTACTCTGCTCTCGTGAGACCTCACTTGGAGTATTGCGTGCAGTTCTGGTGTCCTCAACATAAAAAGGACATGGAACTGTTAGAACAAGTGCAGAGGAGGGCCACGAGGATGATCAGGGGACTGGAGCACCTCTCGTATGAAGATAGGCTGAGAAAGTTGGGTCTGTTCAGCCTGGAGAAGAGAAGGCTGCGTGGAGACCTCATAGCAGCCTTCCAATACCTGAAGGGGGCCTATAGGGATGCTGGGGAGGGACTCTTCATTAGGGACTGTGGTGAGAGGACAAGGGGTAATGGGTTTAAACTTAAACAGGGGAGGTTTAGATTGGATCTGAGGAAGAAATTCTTTACTGTGAGGGTGGTGGGGCCCTGGAATGGGTTGCCCAGGGAAGTTGTGAATGCTTCATCCCTGGCGGCGTTCAAGGTGGGGTTGGACATAGCCTTGGATGGCATGGTTTAGTGTGAGGTGTCCCTGCCCATGGCGGGGGGGGTGGAACTCGATGATCTTGAGGTCCTTTCCAGCCCTTACTATTCTGTGATTCTGTGATTCTGTGAAATGTAGATATATTGTAAGCAAGGTCTAGGATAATTTGACTGTTCTAAACTCTGCATTGTTCCAGCTCAGCTTCTACCAGCAAACCGAAAATCTATGTGTGGTATTTGCACTACACTTCAATCACTATTGTAAACATAAAGCAACAAAGTCCTAATCAGTAAATGGGATTAACTGAAGAACGAAGTGATGATGGGGAAAATGAACTTAAAATATGTGTGTGATGTGTGCCCTAAACTTAATACTAACAAATCTAAACAAATGCATGTAAAGTCAATGTGGTAATTAAGTGACAGTGGAACAATACACAAGAGACTGTCTCTACTGGAAGAATCAGCAATTTTAAATCTACTGACTTCAACTCTTCCCCACCTTTATTAGGCAAGTCTAGTTAATAATAATTTTTGTGGTCTCTGAGCAATTATATGAGGCAGATTTTGTGCTTTTTTCTAGTTTTGAGGAATTTAGAAATCTAAATTCATGTCATTAGTCCTTATCCTGGTAAATGTTTGCGCTGTAACAGGACAGATGTTTTATTTTTAATACTTATTACCAATTTTTCCATATAAGTAATAGTACTTATGTTATCATAAGAGACAGTAAGACCTTTCTGACATTGATTTTGTTTGCAACTTCATCCTTATGCTTGATGGGATGGATAAAAGTAATTCAGTCTCTAGGCTTGCTCAGTCCTGATCTACTATCAATTCAATTGAAATATGTCTACATTGAGTGTATTATCTTTTTCGGAAGGATAACTAAGTGAATTAAGCACATGCAATACTTATCACTGTCCAAACTAACTTATACTTTATTGATTTATAGTGCCCTTCATAAGCGTAAAGGTGTTCTGCACTATTTTATGCACATGGACTGTTTCAAGCACCTTTGAAATGCAGCCACTTCTGTCATTAATTTGCTTTTATACTCGCTTGTGCCCACAGTCAACTGCTAGCTCAAAGCAGAGTCTTAAGACAGGTTTCAGCATTCCTAATTACTAGCTATAAGAGGCCAAATCCTGGAGTCCTTACCAATATATTGCTTGACTTTGGGAGCACTACACACCTATGCATAAGCATGTTGAGTGTTGCTATTCCTGGGCGCAACTCCTGCCCTGTGCTTCCTGCTCTGTAACATAGAATCATAGAATAGAATTATAGAATAGTTAGGGCTGGAAAGGACCTTAAGATCATTGACTTCTAGCCCCCTTGCCATGGGCAGGGACACCACGCACTAAACCACGCCTCCCGCGCAACATACTAGCTTGCTCTTCCTAAGTAATGTTGAACTGCAAAGGGGAAGCAGTGCAGCAGGGGGAAGGAGATGCGTATGATCTCCTGCAGGATCTACATGGGTACAATAGGGGGTAGGATTCTTGTATGATCTTCCAATTTTTTCTTCTGTAAAAGTAAGGACAATCTGACTCTTGGGGCATATTTAGTCCTCATCCCAAGATATCTGTCACAAGTCGGTAGGTGTTTTGCCTGAGTAAGTATTGAGTAAAGACCGAAGGCTTTGGCCTAACATTTATATCAAATATGGTCTTCCCAAATTCATTAATTCCTGTTTTAAAATTATATTGTCCATATCTCTTTTTACTGTCCCTGACCCCTTTTGCACACTCTCATCGTTAACGCTCCCAGTCACAGATATCTGGAAATGTATTCTGTCATCAGTAGTACGTTCAACCTGACTCATATTCATAACCCACTCCAAGGTACCGGGATGAAGAGGATGGCCATGGGTTACTAAACACTGGATTTATAAAATGCAAAGAAAGAAATATGCTGTACTTAAAAGTATCAGAGCACATTTTGTGGTGTGCTTGATCTCTTACATGTGGTTTTGTGCCACAGTCTGCATTAAAAGCAATTAATAATATCAACTCCTGTGTGAGGAGCACTGGTGGATTTTACCTATTCTATATATTTTACTTTCCCTGTGATGATGAATAAATTAATCCCATTAATATTTAATTAACTTTAAGTTGAAAGGTGATACCTAACTTAGCCAATTTACTGTTCTGTAGCTGGTTTAACTTTGGATCATATGATTTTAATTCTTTCCCTATGACCAGGTGACTAAAGGGAAAAAAAAAAAAAAAAAAAAAAAAAAAAAAAGAAGGGAAATGCACAGATTAATTTCATTCTTTAACCTTCCTAATGCATCTGCTTGCTTGCATCGAGTCGCAGACAGCAGATCATCACATGATTTATAGTAGTGACCGCTGCCTGCATCTCTCAGGCTAATGACACATACACTAAAGTCATTGATTTGTATGAATAGCCTCCGCTCTTCATTTATCACAATTTAATGTAAGAGTTTGCAATGCAGAAAAAAATTTCACATGGGAAGCATGGCCCCACAGGCCTGACCGCTAAGCAGTTATGAATCATTTGCTGCCTTTTAATATATAGACTGTTCTATTCCTGAAAATACCCCATAAGGTCGTATTTCTTTACAGAATACCACTACAATTAAAAACTACAAGTAGATGTTTTAAGATAACGTATATATGAAGCATGACCAAGTTAAGCCTTTGTTAGCATTGTATCTTTCTCATTTTTAATGCTTCATAAAAAGCCAAGTTTATCATTGATGCAAGAGGGACAACTCATTTAACTTTAGCAAAGTTGTGCCTGATTTTGTTACTTCAAATTTGTCACATAAAATTCATTATCTGCCTTTGTAGTACACAGAACTCCAGTAAGAATACTGAACTAAGATCAGAGAAGTACTCTGAGCAAGTAGGATCTGACAAATTGTTTTTTCCTCAAGATACAAATATATCAGTTCAGGTGTAACTTAGAAGAGAATTAATGCTTTTGTGAATATGTTGCTTAGGATAACTTAGAATGGCTATATTTTAATTAATATTTATTTTAGGTAAGCCTGCACACTGGGGACAACAGCTATTTGTTCAGGAATTAAAGGTTTAGGGTTTTTTTGGTTGTTGTTGTTGTTTTTTTCTTTTAAATATGAAATAAAAAGCCTCATATCAGTGTTTTAAGTTCTCAGTACTGAAGTAGTGTTTGTGGTTCCAAAAATAGTCAACAAACAATGAACCTAAGTTCTTCTGAGAAATATATACCTTATTTTTCATTACTTGCAGCATGAAGTAAGAACACAATCTAAACCAGGAGTCAGAGTTCAAATGATATATTTCGTCTTTTTTCATTTCCCTTCCTAAATGAAGAGAAAATATATACAATACCATAACCTATCCCAGACATTTAAAACTTTTGCCTTTGTTGCATAAGCGTTAATTGCTACTAAGTTCTAAAGCTTTTTGACAATATTTGTACATGTGCAGAAAAAGTTTCTACTGCATCAGCCACTGCAACTGTCAAGTTTTTTCACTGTAAATATACACTTTGTATGCAAATGCCTTTCAAAGATTGAAAACTATGTCTTTTCTGAACTTTCTTTCTCTTGCATTGCTTGGCAGGGACCATGAATTGGATTAACAATATTCAAGGGCTGCCATGTAGCTTCCATGAAATAAGATATGCTTCAATTTTTAGTCTGAACTGTAGTCCAGTCTTGTCACCCTTCAGCTTGGAGATCAGGCATAAATGTTGTAATGCTGTGAAAGATGAGTTCAATTTTTGTTAAAAAATACTAGAACAGGAAGGAAGAAGGCATAAGAAGTTTAAAAAAAAAATATTCAGAAAGCCTTCTTTGATTTGAAATGATTCAGATCTTCAGAAAAAAAAGTGCAGCAGTATATAGCCCTTCATCTTTAAACTCATAAGATATACGAATACTCCCTTTGAGTTCAGGTTTATAATGCTACATCTGAAAAGCTTCCCAGAACTTCAGTTTAGGTGTTAGACATTGCTATTAGTAATAATGATGATATAGGCATGTTAATGTGGACTATCAACATTAAGTATGAATTTTCTGGGTTTGGTATGATGTTTAAAATAGTTCTACCACCTTGGTGTCTTGGCATCATACAACAATTATCAAATTATTTTAATTTCCTGTGTAACATATTTAATAAAAATCTGCACAAAGCACATTGTTTAGCCAGGAGATTGGAATATTTTCCTTTTCATCAGTTGCATTCTCTTGGGTGTATCTGTCTCAGATGTCTCTCCTGAGAGTAAATACCAGAGGGTTTAGATTTGTGCTAAGCTTTTTAGACTTTCAGAAACCCCTGTTATTTACTTGGTAAATGTCTATTTCCGTAAGATTATAATAATTTTGGCTTTTTTAATTTTTTTTTGCATTCTTTCTGGGGTTTTCATAGCATTTTAATTACTCCTCTCATAGGAATATTATTGTCTGGGTGCCATTGATTCCCAACAGCAAATGTTCTAAAAAGAGGATTTTTTTTAAACAAGGACCCCAAGTTTTCACCCTGATTCAGTGAGACACTTGGCCATTTGATTGTTTTCAAGCAGATGAGCATATTCAGCCAGCTGGATTAGCCACATGCCCATGGGCAGGTCTGCCATGCTCATACCATCTCCACTTCAGTCTTATGCTAGTGTGGTTATGCAGCTTCCAAACTGCTGTTGGCTTGTTTCCAGCTGTGTGGCTCCACACGCAAGCACACCTGGGATGCAGCTGTCTGCACCTGACTACCTAGACATACCCTAAGGCACATCTGCACTTGTGCAGCCTCCACTGCTGCTTTGGCTCCTAAGACATTTCTGAGATTTAGCAGAATGTTGATCTTGGTTCATCTAAATGGATATTGAACAGCATATCAAAACTAGGCTGTACCATGCCTTGACTGCCCTTCAGGGTTGCCTGAGTGACAGTTATGGCAGGATATTTGACAGAAAGAGGGGAGGCTGCTAAAGTATCCCACTAAGATGCTAGAAATGGACTCTGTCCTCATATCATAGTGGGTTCTGCGGAGGACCTTGGGACCATGTTGCACAATCTATACAGTAAATAGAAGTGCTCCTTACTAGAGTCCAGAGCAAAGAGGGAGATGTGGTTTGTAATGAGAACAATTGTTCCTTGTATTTCTTTCCTAATCTCTTCTCCTACAGTTCACAGGATTCCCTCTTGCTATATGCCTAGGGATATACTGAAACTGGTAGTTTTCCTTTTTTCAGGATCCTCCTTTATTTTGATTTTTGAGGTCTGCTACATTGCAACTGCAACCTATTTTAGCTGTGTGCAAGAAAAATATTCTATTAGTTGTACAAAACTTGCTGCGTATTCTGGAATATCCTCTTGTGTTGTGTAATCTAGGTACTTATTTTGGTTCACTTCTTTTATAGAACATGTGTAACAGCTTTAGGTGGCCTTGAGTATTTTCCATCTTGCTAGCAACCAGGAGCTTGTGAATTTTTGAAACGTATTTTAAGAATTTCTAAACAAAAATAGCATTAAACAGAAGTTGATTCTCTAAACTTATGCACCACACAAATAATAGAAAACTAACTGTATCTGTGCAACTTCTCCTTAACAAAATTCTTTGAGAATGCCTCTGTTTAGGAGCTCCCAGCTGGCAAAGCATGCCTCTTCTAGACTTTCTTCCTGCTCTTTTGTAAGCCCTAGGTTGTAGTTCTTACAGTGAAAAGATAACATAGAAATACTTGTGGTACCTCTCTAAACAATTTGGGTCAGCGCATTGAACACTTAGGATGCAGCTTACACCAAGATAACTGGTATCCCTGCACTGAGTGATGACGTGTGGCTGTGCCAAAGGAAAAAGCTTATCTTCATTCCGTTATGTTTATGCAGAATCCTCCAGCTGGTGCCACAGACCATAAGAAGAATCACTAGAATGACCTGGGGCATCTGAAGAGCAGACCTAAGTCATTCAAGGGTAGTCCAGAGGACTGGAAAGCAATCCTCAAAACCTTTACTCACCAAGGTAACTTAGGTTGTAAAGGAAAAGTTGCTAAATGAAACGTTCAGCAATTAAAAGACAAAGAGCAATGTCAATTTGCATATTGTAAAGAGTGTCAGGTCTTAAAAAAATTACTTTCCCTTGTGAACCTGATTGAGAAATGAAAAAATTGTTAGAATAGGCAGCTTGCTAAAAAGTAAAGCTAAAAATCCCAATCTGTTACAGTATTAAAAGTATTTACTGAGTTAGTAGTTGAATGTGTGCTGCAGGAAAGATGAGTTTTGTGAAACACCATGAGTCGTTTTTATAGGAGCTGCTCAAGATATTGCCTAAAGGCTTGGAGTTCCAGTCAGTCTGGAAATACTTAATGGGAAGTAAGGAGATATAGCAAATAAAAACCAAACAAAAACAAGGAGAAACAAGAAGCAAAATATGTTCCCGCATCTAGTGCGTAGTGCTAGAAGATCTGATTGACAACTACTCTGTTGATTTCTTGGAAAAATCAGTGAAGACAGATGTAGCAAAGAAGTATATAAAGAAAGGGTAATGGTAGTCTGTCATAAAATATGAACACTGTCACAAAATCAAAATCTGTCAAACATAGCCAGTCTCCCTAGGCAGGTTGGGAGTGCCACCTGAGATACAGCTTGTTTTGCTTTAGAAGATTCTACAACTTAGCAAGATACAGTTTTAGAAATATAATGATGTATTTGTCATACTTCAGGTTTATATCATTTCATCAGTTTCCCCTCTGTAGTCTGATACCTGACTGTAGTATGTGTCTCCATTCCCTATCAATAATCCCTTTTCTGATTTCTTCCTGCTACAATTTTTATCTATGCTACTCATAAATCCCCATAATTCCGAGTCTCCTATTTTACACTTGGCTGTCTTTTCAGCTATTCTCAAACAGTCCTTACTGAAACCATGTTCATAGTGGCTAACCTGGCCTCATCTCATCTAAAAGCTGTAACGGGACAGGACAGCTCCATTTCCATTTCTTAGGAGCACTAGTAAGTATTGGTCATCCTGGATGAGAATACCATGTAATGAGATTTCGAATATATTAAAAGGCTGTGGCCACCCTTTCTGAGGAGAAAGAAATCTAATCTTTCCCTTGACATCAAGTACAGTATGGGGGAAAAGTGGCTTAATCCCTGATATACTTCTGCTAGTTTTATGAGGATGCACATGAATCCATCATGTTTTACTTTGCTAGTGATTGAACCTTCGCTAAGAACTGTATAGACAGACTTCTATGCAGCAAAATTAAACACTTTGAAGATTTTTCTTAATTAACTTCTCCCTGCTCTCCACCAAGAGACTCATCCTTCCTCAGTCTCAATAAATAGAATAAAAAATCAGATATTTATTTCTGGCCCCTAACCCATTCTCTTACCAATCTGGACACAAGCTCAGATGCCATTTTACTGTCTAATATTAACTGGCAGGAAAGTGCTAAGAAAGTGAATTAATTGAGTGTGGACGTCAGCTGAGTTAAATAACATCAAGCACAGACTTGTATTGTTCATTAGACTTCTTGATGCAAAGGTGGTTTCTGCCATAAAGGTACCTATGTTTTAATCGTATCTCACAGAAAACTGGGGAAGGAAGATAAAGCACTCTGCTGTGTAACAACTGCTTCATAGGTGCTAGAGGCACAAGGAATGGTATTAATGCCATCTCCAAAGGCTCTACCACATCTTAAATTGTGTTACAAGAAATTCAGCTTCAATTTCATCACTCCCAAAGCATCTGGTCATTTGCAAGACCAGGTTGGTGTGTATCTATTGTATAGATTAAAAAACCAAAAACCTGACTAAGTTATGAGTGCATATAATTAACTACAAGGATATTGATCATTTTCATGTCCCTTATAAACACTTTCCATTTTATCCTTGCTTTAAATGTAGAAGCCCTTAAAGGGGTAGGGGAAAAAAAAAATCATTTCTTACCCACTCTTCTGAAAACTGGATCTTATTCTCATCTTGTGTCACTGGCTAATGCTTGTCTCAGCTGATCAGTATGATGCTGTAATGGAAGAACTGTTTAGATTGGAAGATTCATCTGCTCTCAGGAAGACACTGGTGCCACACTTCCCTGCATCTATTGGTGTAGGGAGGAGAAGACTCCACATTGGTCCGTGAGAGGAGGAAGAGTTATACTAATGACAGTAGCACTGACTGAAGGAACTAAAGTGAGGTATGGCCATCTCAGTATTTTATTCTGGTTGTCAGACTGGAGTAGCAGCCCCTCTAAGTGGGTGTGTGGTGTAGCAGAGGCTGCTTCTCACTATTGTGAGGAGGAATAGAATAAAGTAGGTCTGAAGGTATGATAAGAGGGAGAGAGGGAGTTATACAGGTTGAGAGAAGATCTAGTTCTATTTGGGCAGATACAGAGTAAGAGTTTGCTAATATACATGCATATATATGGGACAGGAGCAATGCAAGCTCTATGACTTTATAGAAGTTTGAGTAAAGCAGTTTAGCTGGATGAGAGCATGTTACTACAAAGTTATTACTTGTGCAGGGTTTTCTCACAAATTACTACCCTATTCATTCTTGTTTCACAGTAGTACTTTTGGTAACAATGAGAAAACTTACACAGACTTCTCACTCTTCATCTGGTCTTCACCAATCTTGTGGCATTACCATAGATGATACTATCTCGTTGTGTCATTCCACCTCATTCAGTGTTTTCCCACTCTGCAGGTAGCAATTGGTCTCCACTGTGCTTGATTTACGCATTAAACTTTTACGATTTTCCTGTCTTTAGTTATGCAATTGTCATGGTTTAAACCCAGTTGGGAAATCATTGGGAAACCAGTCACATAGCCTTCTCTCACTGCCCCTCCTTTCCTCCCACCTCCCTCCCCAAGCTCCCAGAGGGATGGGGAGGAGAGTTGGAGAATCGAAAGAATGTAACTCCCATAGGTTGAGATAAGAACAGTCCAGTAGCTAAGGTGTAACACAAACCACTACTGCTACCACCAGTAATAATAATGATAAGGGAAATAACAAGGGAAGAGAATACAACCACTCACCACCCACTGACCAATACCCAGCCTGACTCAAGCAGTGATCTAACCCTTCCGGGTATCTGCCCCCAGTTTATATAGTGGGCATGACGTGCTGTGGTATGGAATACCTCTTTGGCTACTTTGGGTCAGGTGTTCTGTCTCTGCTTCCTCCTGGCTTCCCCTCCTCCCTGTCAGAGCATGTGACTCAGAAAGTCATTGGTCAGGTAAACATTACTGAGCCACAACTAAAAACATCGGTGTTATCAGTGCCGTTCCCAGGCTGAAAGTCAAAACCACAGCACTGCACCAGCTACTATGAAGGAGAAAAATGACTGCTATTGCTGAACCCAGGACAGCAATAGCACTGTGCCCAGCCACTGCAAGACATTACGAAAACCTCAGTGCTTAGGCCTTGTGGATTACTACTTCTTGTGTCAGCCCATCCAGGTAGTGGCAGGAAAGAGTATCTCCCAGACCTGTCAAATCTATCACTCTTCTAGTTCAAATGCTGACAGGTCTTGGTAAAGCACACTTTAAACAGATCTGTTCTCTGTCACTGCCCTGACAATAATACATGAATCCACAGCCACAGTGATTTTAGAAATGGACAGACAACATGAACTGGAAAAACCTGATCCTGTTAAAGCTTACTTGGATGGGTATTTTAAAGGGAATATTTTTGCGCTAACATTTTTAAGAGTATTATGTGTCTCTAATCCTGAATCTCTTTTGTTTTGGATGTCTTGATTCCTTATCTTGCCTCTTCAAATATTCCTCATTTTTCTTGTGGCTACTTCAGACTGTTCCTTTGGTTGTCAAAGCCTTCTGCTAAAGATGCTTCCACACTGTGTCTAGATATCCAATAATGTGACCAATCGTAACTCCCCTTCCACTGAGCTTAATTCCAGAATCATAACAGATGTTGCCTGAAAGAAAGCAATGCCATTTGTTTTCTCACTGGACATTAAAGATAGAACTATATTTATCGTAAGAAGAATCTGATGGCAAAAAATGTCTTCAATGCTAATACCATCCCATATGAAAACTTGGCTAAAGATTAGTGACAACAACAGTATCAGAGAGCATGGATGACCAGTTATATGTGTATTTACTGATTTGACTGTGTAGTAATACACTTGAAGCACAAACTGTGTTGAAAGAATGTTGGTTTCTGCACTCTTCTGTCCCCTATACTCTGTTGCTAATAGGTTTGGTCTAAACTCACCAGTCACCCTAGTGACCTGCCATGGTAGGTTAGTAGATACTGATGTTTAACAGAGTTGATTGATACTAAAATTTAATGAGTAGGAATAATGTCTCTTTATGGCTAAGCAACATGTTTTGAGTTTTCATTGTTCTGTGTGAATTGTTTCTGATGTTGCCGAGGTCTTATTGCCTGCAATTGGATGTGTTCAATATGAACATGCTGGCAGATTTCATTTTCTCACTTTTCTGAAAGAGTTGCTTTAAATTTGAACTCTAAGAGAAGAATGGTTCAGATACAGGGATCATTTTGCTCTCTGATAATATATTCTTTGGACAATTCATTGAAAAAAAAAGAGATGTGAATTTGCCTAAAAGCTGAAAGGATCCGTTAAAATGCTGTTCATTTCATTCTGAAGCTTTTAGAGGTTTTTTCATGTGGCTGTCTGTCTAGGATCTGAGTTTGAAATTCACCCTGGTCATAGCAAGAAGTAATCTAATGTCCATATTGAATCGTTTAACATTATAGAGTTATTGGTAATAACATTACCATTGTTGCTAAAATGTTACTGTTGATTCCAAATATCCATTGCATTGCAGGTTCTGAGCAGGGGTGCACACACTTCTGTCTTCATGTGAAACTAACTTTTCAAGAACATTAAAAGTAATATAGTGGCATTTCTTTGCCATTTTCTTCAAATTACCTTAAAATTTAAAGTATGTGGAATATAAGCACAAAAGCATATCAGTAACATTTAAGCTTCTGTTGGGTAAGCAGTTCTGGGTCTTTGGTTATGTTCAGGTGCATAGCTCTTACACAATGAATGCATAAGTCAATTCTCAGTTCCTTCGATACCATAATGTCTCACTAATGGAACTATGGAGTAATATTAGACAGGATTCTCAACACCTCCCACAATACCGTATAAAATATAGTTTCTCACAACAATCTCCTCCAGTTTTTAATACTATCTCTTTTTCTGTAGTAGTAGTAGACTATATGCAGTGTTTTCACCCCTTTACAGACTGATAATGAGCGAATGTTCATGTGGTCTGTTACACAACACTAAGCTCTTATTTCACTGTCTGCAGTTATGTTCAGTAAGTACAATATGAACATCATCTCAATTAACAGAGTACCTTTAGGGCTTTTCTTAGCCAACTATTCTAGCACGCTTGTCCATACTGTCATCAGCACCTAATCAACTAATGATGGCTGAAAATGAGGAAGGCCAATCCCAATAAATCCGAAGGATAGTAATTTTTCTCTTTTAATGCCCTTCTCCCTCCTTCTTCCTTCTTCCTACGGCACATTGCAGTAAATTAATGTCATAGTGGTTATTACAGTAGCGCTGCTATGGCAAGTATTCAAGCAACGATCCTCGAATATTTTACCTCAGCATTTATTTGTCCATAAAATAAAATAGGATTTATTACAGTACTCTCTGTTTGAGGGCTGCATGGATGGCAGCTGTGACAACTCCTTATCTCCACTACAGGTAAAGATTTAGGGGGTGTTTCCCTGAAGCTAAAGAGAAACAAGGATCATAGAAGTCAGTCAACTACGCAACCACAGTGTTACACAAATTGTAAAATAAATAAATATAAGCATAAAAATCTCCCCTTGTACTTAATAAGAACCCTAAGAAAAATCATTCAGTAATTCTGTCTTTAAAAGGACTCAGTAAATTAAAGGGGTATTCATTGCTTTGGAGATTACTGTGTCCAAATCAGATATAGGATTTTGAGATCGAAAGATGGAAAGATAAATGTGAGGAATTATTGTTGCAAGTCCTATTCAGAGAGGGCAAAGAGAAGGAATTACAAATAGAAAAAAGTATCTTCGTCAATAAAATTTTACAGAGGTTTATGGTGAGTGTTTTTCACTTAAAAAATAAGTGGTTTTGGCTGTGTGAAAGGCTCCGCCTTACAGAAAAAAATCCAAGATTATAAAGCATTGGTTCTGAAAGCAGCCCTGTGGAGATACAACTGCTGGCTTAGAGATATTCATATTTTCAGCTGCATGTAAATTTCTCTGTGTCATTAACATCTCTGAGCTCTGTAATTAGGTCTCTCCTGATCTGGTTATAGTTTCTGTACATTATGAGTATGTAAGCCTCTCTAGGGAAACACGAGGCCAGCCTTACAGGGTTTCCCCTTTCTGTTCCACCAGGTTTGCTCTAATCTTGAGCAAGCACATCCTAACAACTGCTTGCTTTGAGGTCACAGTGAGATCCCAGCGGCAAGTGTGAAGGGCTTTAAAGCATTATCAGTCTTTGCCAGCATAAGTCTCTACCACTACACCAAACCTAGAACAGCTCCATCCTTCATAGATGCAGTACTTTTGCCTAACTGGCACTTCTCATTTTAAATCCATTCTCTTAGTGTTTGTATTCCCGAAATTACTCTCAAATTTCCAATTATAATTATGACTTTATTTTTGCATATGAAACATGTATTTTAAAACTTAGCAATGTTTGAAAAAATGTTCCTGTTTGAATAAATATTATTTCATTAAATGAAATATAATATATAAACCAAAATGTTTGTCCTTCTGTTCTACTTCAATCTGGTAAGCATAGGAGAATCCAAGTACAAAGAGAAAAGTAGTTTATTAAAGGATGTTTGCATTTGGATTAGTTTGTTCAGAAGGCCTTGTCTACAGCATTATATCCAACAAATGCTGTCCTCAGTATAAGGAAGTGCCCATTCCACTGCCTGACTATATCTTGATTTTTCTTGAATATGGTTTCTGCTTAGGTATGACAGAATAATGGATAATAAAGATAGAAAACCAGTAAAGAGGAAAAAAGAATCATATATAGAATCACTTAGAATGAATTCTGTACGTAATTACTTGCATTTTTCTAACTACTGTATAAACAGCACTTTTAACAAGGCAAATTGGAAACTAGAAGACAAATCTGCTTAGGGATATAGCTTCAATTTATTTCACAATGATAACTGAAAACTTTGTTTCTGCTGTGTTGCAGTCAATTTCCACTGAACTCACACTCTGAATGCGTGATTAATCATACGAGCACTGGGGTTGCCGATAAATAACCAAAACCTTAAAACTATAACAACTTGCTCATTTTGTGCAGTCATTCCAAATAGCTGAACAACGAGAAATTGTTAATGTACCCCAAGATCAATGCTCCAGGGTCTCTACATAAGATTGATTTCCCTCTCTGAAGATTTCATCTCTCTCATCAACAAAAACGTTTTGTCCTCCCTAAATAATCCAATCAAATGCCATCCTCCTGTGGAACAGTGAGAGGTGTAAATTGTTTGGATTAATCTCTGCTTTGAGGTGGTCTAGAAAGTCTCTGTAACTTTGTCAAATGTAGCCTTGGAGGGAGAATTGTGGTTATGTGGTTTGATACGTGCTAAAAATAAACGAATAACGAGGGTGCCTAAAAATGATGTTGTGCTTGGAAAATAATATATGTGGGAGAAAATGAATTTTAAAGCTCTCGCTTCTAATGCAGAATATGATAATTGTCAGTGTATTCCTTCTTTTTAAGGCCTACAAGCTCCTCTGTATTGAAGATGAGAAAGGAGAATAAAAGGTACGGGAGCAGATTCAGGGGAGATGACAGAAAAAGTGAATCGCAGAAGCCCACAGAGATCTTCACCAGAAGATATGTGGATCAAATCAGAGATGAGACTAAAGGAATTGCTACCACTTATAGCCCTCTGCCTTCTATGAGCAGCAAATACACAAGTTTAGCAGAAATATGCTGAGTAGTTCAGATTCCAATTCTCTGTCAGCATCTCTTTCAGTTGGGAAACACCAAGCAGAAATTTTTCAAAGAAAGCTTTGCAACTGAAAAGACAGGTTGCAGGCAAGCAGTATGGCAAAGACTGCTACGGCAAGGATAACTGCTTTGCATAATTTTCTTGTCCATTGTGTAAAACCGCCTTTCCACAAACACTGTAAATTGGACCAATGCAGATTTTGTGATCTTTATCCAACATGTTCTGGAAGGAAGACAGAATGCAGACCCAGGTTCTTCATTAATTCTCTGTTTGCTCCAAGTAGGATGCAGTAAGATCAAGTTCTATCCCAAGTACATTTGAAATTACGTCATTTTTAAAAAAACTTTTGGTGCTTTGGAAGTATTGGCCAATAGCTCTTATGGCTGGCACCCCTGTCCCAACTGCAGAACATGATGGTCAGACTTTGTATTAGCAGGCAACTGTGTGTGTTGACTGTATTTAGAAGCAGGTAACTCTATGCACAGGAACAGTCAGGCCAGCTTGGGAAACAGTCACTCTCGGAATTTTGTGCCGAGATTTCTGGTACAAGTGTGTGTAAGTGCCATCCTTATTAGACTTTCCAGGCTGAGGCAAGCAATTGGTGTTTATTTGTTGGATTGAAGGTACCAAAACGACAGCCACACAGGCCAAGCATGATTTGCTTTCGTCTTGGACTGGTACTTGCTCAGAAATATTGAAAGAGCTGTGCTGGAACCCTGTATAACATAGCCTTTCTAAGTGGAATAATTTTTAATTAGGTTATAGGTTAGGTTATCTTAGTTTCAAAGATCAGCATCAAAGCAACAAATTGGCTTTGAAGGAACTAAATAATTATTTATAAACAGGCAAAGAACAGATTGCTGTGCAAAATATAAATATCCTCACAGTATCTGTGGCCTTAGCTTTGCCTTGGTCAACATAGAAACTTCTTTTTGACTCTTCTGTTGCAAAAAATTCTCCTTTGTAGAGCTGAACAACAAATCTTTCTAATGTCATTGTGCAAACCAGTGTACATTCAACTTGAACAGAAAATTATTTTCAGTAAGATAAAGCATAAATTTCTCCTTTATAAACATTGCAAAGATGGGAAATGCATTTGAAAGACATAACTGAAGGAAGAAAATATCACTTTGTTCTAGTGAAACCTAAAAATAAATTCCAAGGAGCATGCCTGCTACTGTCAGGAGTATATATGGATTTCCTGCTGACATTAGATTCTCCAAGCTGAATGTCAGACTCACCAAGAACGGGGTGGTTGTGGTGGTGGGGGGTGGGGCTCAGGTTATAGGCTAGAAGGCTAAAATTATTAGAAGGGCAAGATGAAACATCATGGTTATCATTCGGAAAACCACTAAAACATATTTGAACATTATCTTGGGGCAAATACAAGTGTCAGATGTTAACGATAGTTAGGCAAAAATATCATGCTATAGTGTTATGACCCTAGGGCCCTATTTATTTAACAGGAAGGTACTATAGAGCACACGTGCACACCAGAAATTTGGAAGGCAGAGATAAGTATTTTTGAGGCTCCCACACACAAAAGAATAAAATGAAGCCTTAGTTATGTATGTTGCTAGATCACAGTGTCTGTAAATCCACTCGTAGATTTTTTGGATTAGATATATAACAATTTAACAGGCAAATATGTAGCACACAAAGATTCTATTGTTTTTTAAACAAAAGAATATTATCCTATATCTATATATATTTTGTTTGGTTTGTTGTTTTATTTTTTAATAAATTAAGTTAAAAAGAAAGGAAGAAATTAAATAGGCAGCCAGTTAAATTTATTCATATGCATTCCACCAGGCAGATTAAAAAGCAGTCTAAGTTTGCATCAGAATGGTTAGACACATCTGCCAAATGACCAGGGGATACTGGTAGTAAAAATACTTCACAGCTGTAAGATCTCAGTCTAGAGTTTGCAGGAGAAGAACAGTACAAACTAATAAATGAAGGGGTGTACATATAATCCTCCTGAACTCTTTTTACTTTGGAGAAAGTAAGCCTCTGATCGCACAGTGGCATAAACGTGAAGTTAATGGCAATGGCCGGTTTTCTTCTTTCAAGGGAGACATACCAGAAGGGTGTTAAGCTACAGCTGGCTGCTAGGTGACAGTGAACACCTCAAAACTCCTCTAAATTTGTATTTCTACTAAGCTTTCTTTCACAGCACCCTAACTAGTTGCAGCCCACCCTTGGATCCTTTTAACTACTCTGTGATCCTACCTACCAAGCTAACCTTCCTACTAGATATGTCCAACTACAGGCTGGTGGAGCAGAGGAGGCCACACAGCCATGCTGCAGAAATGTGTGAAGGAAGGTCGTACCTATGTGAGGCAAAAATAGTCTGTTGGAGAAAATTTAACAGGACTTGATAGGGCACTTAATGTTAAAGCAGTCATTCAATAAAGTTGATAAAGCAAAAGCTTAAACTAATATGCAAGTAATTTTATATATAAAACTATAAACAAATCTTCATATATAAGTAGCAATATAAGTGATTTTGTACATTTATTAGAAATTAAATAAAATTTGTTTGGGTAAGAATTTTGGAAAATATCTGAAAAATTACTTGTTACAACTTCTAAAATTAAGAAGAAAGAGATAGAAGAGACGTCTCTTAAGTACTTGGGAACTGACAGGAAAGAAACTCTGAAAAATCCTACTGTCAGCACCAAAAACCCTAGAAACATTGTTAATACTAGCTAAATCAGAATTTGAAGCTACTAGATTCTCAAAGAGCACATGCAAGAGATGGGCACATATGTGAATGGTTAGAGGGTCAGGATCTAAGAACCAAGTGTTTGGCTTTGTTTTTTAATAAATCATGCAAAAAAAAAAGTATTTGAGGAAATAAATTTGCAGAATACAAATTCAGGAATGCTAATTGCTGAAAGTTCCTTTATGTACTCCAATGTGTTAAAAGATGAATATTCAGTGGTTTAATAAGTTTGTGATCAGTCATGTTCAACAAGGAATAACTGTTATGGGAAGGAAGAGGGAGAATATCAATACTGAGCCTTTTGGTGTGATTCCTTTATGAACTAGCCTTGTCCTTGTACTAGCAACATGCCCAGAATAAGGCATGTTCTGGAAGGGGCATGGCTCAGGGAAGCAGAGGTGGCATCCCTGTGGTTAAAATTGTAGGAAACAAGTTTGGTCTTGCACATTCTCAGGGGGCATCTGGGGAAGCAGAAAGGGCAGCCTGAGATCAGCAACTACTGCACAGGTTGCAAAAAGACAGTATGTTTGTGCCAGCTCCCATTACACCTGCATGGATGGCAGATCCCACTGGGTGAAGTTGGTGTGTGGATACCGACCTCTGACAACAGCATCCTCAGAGACTAACATGTCACTCTGCTGCAGAGGTGGGCTGTGCTCTTATACAGGGAGTAACTGTACAGTGTCTCACTATAGGTTGCTCTTTAGCCTTTTTCCCTTCCAGGGTAAAATTTTCCTTTTGCAGGGTCTCTTTAGCCATGTTGGGTATCCATATGACTGCCTTTCCTCAAGCTGGAACAAAGACTCATCACAGTCTGTCTGTAAATAAATGATCTGAGGTCACAGGGGATCTCACAGAAACAAATGGAAATCCTCATGTTTAGAGCCAATATCTAGAAGTGCTTTCTTTGAGCCTCCTCACTTATGTAAGTAGTTCAATTAATTTGAGCATGAGCACGGAAAATTTGACTACATCTCTTGTGCAAATATTTCCTTAGGCCCCCTTGTTATGCTCTTGCAGTTTCTATTATACCATTTTTAAGCACTGGATTTGGCTTTCTGTTCTGGAGGTTGCATTCCTTTTTGGAGCATCATGCTCACTGTGGTTAAGTTGAGAAGCAGATGAATGCATAAGCTGATGTCCTGATCATCATCTGCTTTATGGCTGTACTCTGTTTTGTCACATTTGTCCATAATGTTATTCTGTTCATTTTCCAGTATGGAAAGTAGCAGAGAGAGGCCCTAATCCTGCATAGGTCAATATCTGCTCCATAACCCAAACTGGGATTTTATTTTTTCAGTAATGTTGCCAAGTGCCATAAAGAGCCAAAACATTTTGTGTGTGACATTTTTCAGAACTTGAGACTTCAGATGCCGTCTTTTTTTTTTTTTTTTTTTTTTTTTTTGGGGGGGTATTGTTATTATTATTATTAATTATTATTATTATTATTTTCTTCCTCATTCATGACAATTCCTTAAATGTTTTGTGGTTCAAACCTGGGAAATACAAAACATGTCTGGAGAATGCTGTGAATTTTTTATCTTGGGGTGACAATACAGAGATTTGCATCTAAGAGATGTTTCTCTTTTGATACCTTTCTGTACTTCCGATGCTTGTTCAGGTTATGTGGTGTGTACATTACAGTTATGGCAACATAGTAACACTTTAAATTAAGGTAATAGTTATAAATATTTTATTATTTATGCAACATTTGATAACATGCTTGTAAAAAATCTTGGAAGTATGCCTTGAAACAGCAGACAAACTATTTGAACTATATTTACATCTTAAAATATTGTTGTAAGAGCTTATCACCTTGCTGCGGCAGCATTTTAAGCATTTATTGATGATGTATTTTATAACGTGCCTTACAATAAGTTATTAAAGGATGTAGTGGCACCAACTAATCATTTCATAAACATGAATAAAGCATTTATACTGGGCACCTTAATTTAAAGTGCTTGTAGAAACTTGCATAAAATGTTATGAACAGCTGACATGCAGTATTGCTGTTTTGTGTAGTGCCAAAGTGGTGTCATGTCCCAGTATACACAAGAGTCTTATGTGGAACTGGAGCTTTATTGCTTCCAGTGATAGAGCTGGGAACTGCACAGCAATTCCAAACACAAAATGTTGTAAATCTCCTCCAAAAGAGAATATGACGATGTACCCAAGCAACATGTAAGAGATTTTGGTGACAAAGAATGTACAAGCATGTTATTGCTGCTTTCATATTTAAGAAAAAACAAAACAGGACAAAAATCTATTTGCTTTTAACAATAATCCAACCTGTGTGTAAGAAAATGCTGTTCAGAGATAGAGCATATATTTAACACCTTGTCAAGCAATTAGAAGACTATGCATGATCATCAAAATTCAGTCAGCAAATAAATAATCTTTATATGCCAAAGAAAAAGTATTTATACCATCAGAATAGAACTCTGAGACATTTAGAAGGTAAATATTAAGAAAGAAATTCATACAGGAATACTAAAATAATTCTAAAAATCAGAAAATTATGGCAGGTAATTAAAAATCACATGAAAAACACTGCTGCAATTCTTACTGTTGTCTATGATTTAGTAGGAGCATTTGAAGCAATGCTAAAAAAAAATAATGAAGTCATACCTTATTCCCCTCCCCCTGCAGATATAGATTTTATTTGACCTATTGCTTTTAAACCAGAATGGCTTAAAAAAGCTCTCTTTACATGGTAAAACTCAAAGACAAAAGAGAGAATGCAAATCATTTCTATATTACATATATGTTGCTCCATTTGGCAAAATCAAATTAGATCTTTTCATCTCCTTACTGTAGAACAAAAACAGAGCAATATTATGAAATTTTGCAGGGCTTTATTTCTAGGTGTCTTTTGTGTCCAGTCTTTTAAACTCAGGTTTTTCTGCCTTTTTTACTGACAAGCCCACAATTTTCAGAAAAGAAAGCTAGCATTAATTAAGACAGTGCCAGCTGTAATTTTCTTGGGAAGTAAATTTCTGCACAACTAAAGGTTACAGAGACCTTTTCACTGTCAAAATTTACTACAGCCTGTGAATGTTAATGTTTCTAATGAAGACATGTTCTCTGTCCCTGAACTTAAAAGTACCCTGAGAAGAAGGCAAAGAGAAAAAAAACTCTATTTGACGAATGTATCTGGAGTCTGTGCATTAATGCAGGGTTATGCCTGCTGGTGCATATTGTAATTATAGTGTTTGGATAGCCTTGTTTTCTAAACAAGGAATATTGCTATAAATTGGCAATTTTGCATGAAGAGTAGGCTTGTAGTAGGGGCCTTATGTTACAAATAAGACAGTAGTATAATAAGCATTTAACCCATTAGACTTAGGGATATTCTCAGCTGAGTCTGGAGAGGAGCTGTAATATAGAATATGAAAATGAAAAGTATTTTCAGTCTCTATATGAATACAGCAGAACACATTCATTATCTTCTAATGATAATTGTGCTTCTAATGACATTTTTTCCCTCCATTTTAAGTGAAATCAGCTGCTTCTGAAGAGAGGTATCTGGCTTTGCTTTTATATTTGTTTGAAGTCGATTGTATAGTAATCAGCCATATATAGTTGTATAGTTTTTGTTGTTCTGTGAATGTGCATTTTCCTCTATCCCTACAGTATTTATGCCATGCAAAGTGGCAAATAAAATAAAAAACTCAACATCTCTGGAAAGTTGGTATTCAGGTTTTTGCTGCCGTGTATTTTGTGGGATATTTTATTTTTCTATTCTTTGTAGGGTGGGGATTTTTGAGTGTTTTTATTTGTTTTGTTTGTTTGTTTGTTTGTTTTTTCTGAAGCAGAATTATGAATTTTTTTTTATTTTTTTTTTTTTTAAATGTGGCGTCTCATGCATGAGGTTCTCAAAAACAGCTATTGTGTGAAATTAGTCTTGATAAACCATGCATCATCCTCGTCAATAGGGTTAGAAAAAAAAATAATCCTAGTTCACGACTGTGTTGTTTAAAACTGCTAAAAGTAAAGGAATGCAGATTTTGCAGCATTTTAGAAATATGAGCATATCCATGTTTAATATGTAGTTGTTTTAAAAATGGGACATTAGATTGCAAACAGAGTATTTTTTCTGCATCAGAATGTTCAGACAGCTTTCCTTTCTTTTCCTTGCCTTTTGCCCCCCCCAGTTTCCGAGACTTAAGAGCCTGGTTTTCAAGACACTGAGCTTTATGGCCAGAAATGAGCCAGGCTCTAATATTTCTTTGGAAAAGGTGGTAAGTATCACAGGATTGCAAGTGGATAAAGAAATTCTATCCAAAGAGCACTAGAATGTTAGATACGTTTGTGTCAGGCTTTGTAGCAGTGGCAGAGCCTCGAACTCTGGTATGGAGTGGGTTTGCCATGCTCTTGATTTATATATCAGCTGCATTGATGCGGGTTGGCTTCTCATTCTGCCCATCAGCATTAGGGAATAGGATGGAGCAGTGGGAAAAAACCCATGTGGAATCAATGTCTTTGTAAATATCTGTATGGACGCTAGGATAATCTATTAAAAGCCATGACTATCCTATACCAATAGAGATATCAGATCTCATTACCTATCCAATCCCTTTTTGCAACATGTAAATTGAACTTCATTTTGGCTTTCTCCCAGTCCAACACATGCACATTACTGCTGAATACCCCTTCAAGGTGTCTCAAAAGCATATATTTCATGTCTTCATCAGTTTTATCTGCTACATGGTCAATAGTTCAGAATAATTATTTAATATCTGTTGGGTAATAAGTCAATATACTAAATACTCTAAGTCTAGTTAGTAACTTGGTATGGCACAGCTAATAGTCTTAGAGCACTGCAGAATGGGATAAAAATGATGTAATACTGATGCATCAAAAATGATGCAATACTGGTAGGCTGCTAACTGTAGGCAACAGTCACTATGAAGGGATATGTGAAAGGCAAATAATCTTTTCCTGAGAAAGAGGCATGGCTCAGCAGCATAAAAAGCATGCTAGTGCATAGCCAGGGATTGGAAGGATTCTCCCATTATATTTGAGCTTTTATTTAGAGATTGCACATGGATTTGCACAGATTTTAGTTACACCTAGACAAATCACCAGAGACATCATTATTGCCTTTTAAAAAGAGCTTGTTTCCACTTATTTTAAACCTGTTCCTAGTTGACTTGATCTGAGACCAAGTAGTCCTTGTTCAAGTGAAATAAGTACTTCACCTGTTTCCTACTTGAATTGCTTTCAGATCTGACCTTAGTTAAACCACTGTAACTTAGTATGAAGATTCAAGCCTGAAGTCTTAAATGAAACCTTGAACATAGCCTTAAACTTCCTACTATGAGTAAATATAAGTAAGCAAAATAAATAAGCAAAAAGTAACAGTTGTCATATGAAAATCATGTTTGGAAACACCACGTTTCCAAACTTCAAGGAGGAAGTGACATACAGTCATGTTACTAAGGTAAAAGATCCCTTTGCTACACATGCTCTGAACAGCTATCCCATATTCTTTATGATACCACATCTTGACAGAGATTTTGAAAGGAGGTATGTAAGGACTAAGAAAAAAATGTAGCTAAAACTTAATAAGAAACAAGAATATCTGAACTGTTAAAAGTTATTTTAATTGTTCTGCATTTTACTATGAAATACAAGCTTATTAAGGTCTTGTTATTCTTTCTCACACCACCCAAGTCTTGGAAGGCAGACACGGGGACGGTGAGGGTGGGGACCCTGGGCCCACTGTGGGGGAGGATCTTGTTCGGGACCACCTTAGGAACCTGAATGTATACAAGTCCATGGGACCGGATGAAATCCATCCATGAGTCCTGAAGAAGCTGGCAAATGAAGTTGCTAAGCCACTGTCCATCATCATATTTGAAAATTCATGGCAGTCAGGTGAAGTTCCCGATGACTGGAAAAAGGGAAATTTAACCCCCATTTTTAAGAAGGGGAAAATGGATGACCCAGGGAATTACAGACCAGTCAGTCTCACCTCTGTGCCTGGCAAAATCTTGGAGCGGATTATCCTGGAAGGCATGCTAAGGCACATGAAAACCAACAAGGTGCTTGGTGACACCCAGCATGGCTTCACTAAGGGGAAATCCTGCCTAACCAATCTGGTGACCTTCTATGAGGGGGCTACGGAACTGATGGACAGGGGCAGAGCGGTTGATGTCATCTACCTGCACTTGTGTAAAGCCTTTGACACTGTCTCCCATGACATCCTTGTCTCTAAGTTGGAGAAACATCAATTTGATAGGTGGACCACGCGGTGGATAAAGAACTGGCTGGATGGCCGCACGCAAAGAGTAGTGCTCAGTGGCTCAGTGTCCAGCTGGAGACCAGTAACGAGTGGTGTCCCCCAGGGATCGGTGTTGGGACCGGTCTTGTTCAACATCTTTGTGGGTGACATGGACAGTGGGATTGAGTGCACCCTCAGCAAGTTTGCCGATGACACCAAGCTGTGTGGTTCGGGTGATAACGCTGGAGGGAAGGAATGCCATCCAGAGCGACCTTGACATGCTTGTGAGGTGGGCTGATGCCAACCTAATGAAGTTCAACCATGCTACATGCAAAGTCCTCCACCTGGGTTGGAGCAATGCCAGGCACACATACAGATTGGGTGGGGAGGAGATTCAGAGCAGCCCTGCGGAGAAGGACTTGGGGGTGTGGGTTGATGAAAAAATGAACATGAGCCGGCAGTGTGCACTTGCAGCCCAGAAAGCCAACCGTATCCTGGGCTGCATCAAAAGGAGTGTGACCAGCAGGTCAAGGGAGGTGCTCCTGCCCCTTTACTCTGCTCTCGTGAGACCTCACTTGGAGTATTGGGTGCAGTTCTGGTGTCCTCAACATAAAAAGGACATGGAAGTGTTAGAACAAGTGCAGAGGAGGGCCACGAGGATGATCAGGGGACTGGAGCACCTCCCATATGAAGATAGGCTGAGAAAGTTGGGGCTGTTCAGCCTGGAGAAGAGAAGGCTGCGTGGAGACCTCATAGCAGCCTTCCAATACCTGAAGGGGGCCTATAGGGATGCTGGGGAGGGACCTTCATGAGGGACTGTGGTGAGAGGACAAGGGATAATGGGTTTAAACTTAAACAGGGGAGGTTTAGATTGGATCTGAGGAAGAAATTCTTTACTGTGAGGGTGGTGGGGCCCTGGAATGGGTTGCCCAGGGAGGTTGTGAATGCTTCATCCCTGGCGGCGTTCAAGGTGGGGTTGGACATAGCCTTGGATGGCATGGTTTAGTGGGAGGTGTCCCTGCCCATGGCAGGGGGGTTGGAACTCGATGATCTTGAGGTCCTTTCCAGCCCTTACTATTCTATGATTCTATGATTCTATGATAAGACCTGGAATGTCATTGTCTTCTGTTCTCATCAATTATTCCTACTGATATGTTATTTAAAAAAAAAAAAAGAAAAAGATTAAATTCTACCTTAATCTGTTAGTCAGGGCAGTACACCCCAACCCTTTTTCTGTTGAGTCCTCTTCTTAGTGAGCAGAGAGAAATGAACTACTGGGGTATGGTTAAAACCAAAGATCTTTTAATCTTCCCCCCCCCCCCTTTTTTTTTTTTCCCCTGTCTGTGTCTGGTACTTGTAAAATATTTTGGAGAGAAAAAATATTTTACTTGAATTCATTGTAGTAAATCAGGGACACTATCATTTTCAGAGCAGAAAATGTGTTATAAGAAAACCTCCTGCTGTGTCTTCTCTTAGATGTCCTCAAAAATGAAGATGGGAAATCAAGAGAAATGAAAAAAAAAAGAAAGAAAATAGAAGCCATCTATCTTGGTTATTTTCTAAGGTTTTGTCTTATCACTCTAGTTGCCAACGGCCTGTTTTTAAAATAAATAAATAAAATCCTTGTTCCTTGATAGGGGAAGGGGAGAAATCTGAAGCAAATGGGTTAAAGATAGGTGAGAAAAATATTTAGATCAAGGCCCACTGAATAAACACCAAATTTCTGAAATATGAACAAGTGGTATAGAAGGTTAATGGAACGATAATCCTTTGAGCATACGGAAATGGCATTATGGAGAAGGCAGTGGAAGTTTCTAACACAAACCAAAAATGTTGACATTGAAACTGAGTCACTGCTTTGAGTCACCACTTTTTTGAGTAATGATTCTGTTTGGTTCCTGTGTAATTCACCTATTCAGCTCCTGAGTCCTGACATTCTTTTTTTCATTGTCATGTATTTAGTAGCATGTTGAGAAGTAAAATTTCTATTATGTAGCCCCTTAACAGGTAATACAAATAATCTTCCTGCAGTACTAGCCTTGAAAGAATGCAATCATATAAATATTCTATGTTTCTTATATAGCTGAAATGCATTCAGTAGTTACGTCCTGCATGGTGAAGCACTAGTGGAAGCATACTTAAGGTGACAGTTAAAGCTCTGGCTGTCATCCACTTAGAAATAATAGATCATAGAATGGTTTGGGTTGAAAGGGGCATTAAAACTCATGTGGTTCCAACCCCCTGCCGCAGGCAGGGACACTTTCCACTAGACCACATTGCTCCAAGCCCCATCCAACCTGGCCTTGAACACCCATAGGGATCTGTTGACTATTGTGGTGACTGTAAATGAAGACTCCTAAGTGTATTGGGAGCAGAAGGCTAGCCCAGAAGGCACTGGAAATTATACGTGCACATGCAAGGCTTCTGTCCTTCCAGAGCTCGAATTTGTTAGGCTGACTTTTTTCCCCAAGGAAAATAATAACAGCTGAGCATACTAGAAATGTGGCTTTAAAAAAAAATAAGTAAATAAAAGGTCACAGTAGTTGAATAGTTCCATTACTGGTCTTCATTATTTTGGCACTTAGAGAGGGAGGTAGATCACAAAAGCAGTGACTGAAACTAGAAGATGAGAACATGGTCCACAAATATTAACATGGGCAGTGCATACTCCCTTATGACTCAGAATGAGTATTTTACGTGTGATTCATAAGGAAAAAAAATTGTTTTATCTGATGCATTCCTTGCATGTGGCTGGGGTTAATATTCACCTTATTTAAAATTGAAATTCAACTGCCATATCAGTGTCATAGACATTAAAGAAAAGTGAGAAATGGCTTTATTCACTAACATGACAGTTACTCTTCTCTGCACAAGAGTATTGACTGGTGTTCTGCAAAGGAGCCTGATATGCTTTTTGCAAGGCTCCTGTTGTATGTTGTTTATGAGAAAAGATTTTCTGAGTAACATGAAGAAAATCTGGAGATAATGTCCATGTAGGTTTATGAGTCATGTCATTGGATCTGTTGAACCAAGAAACATGCCAGGAAGTTGGTTGTGTGTTAGTAGTGACATCTTCTGTTGCCACAGGTTGCCAGAGCTCAAATTAGGCCAGACTGGGAAGCTGACATACTGCCTGCTGAACCAATTTTGATCTTAAGAGATGTATCAGCTTGTCCTTATAATGTCCCTGTTTATAGCAAAGTACCTCTTATTTATTTATTTATTTAATTAGTTAGTTTTCTAAGTCCCTCAGGTATTTAGGGAATGCCAGTACCTAAGAATTTATCTTCAGCGGAAGAACAAATATTAGAGAGATTCACACTAGGTGTTTTCTGGTCATATTACAGAGGTGTTCAGCAAAGATTAGGGATGTTTTTATTAAAAGTTTTCTGGGTTGTTTTGGCTATCAAAATGGATGCACAGAAATGGAATATTCCATGAGTGATCATAGTTTTCTAATACCATCCAAGGTTCCTTTTTGTAATATAGACATCTGCTTCTCAGAAAATGTATTAAAACTCTTAGAGAAACCATATCTCCTGCCACTAAGCATCTGAACTGGCTGGTGCAAGTGAGCTGCAACATCAAACTTAATGCATATGAAGAACAGGTAGTAGGAAAGAGAGGAACCTGACGCTGAGTGTGCAAAGGAGGAGGCAGGTATTTGTGTCTGGATATGCAAGAGGAGAGATGCACTTCCCTGAGATCATCAGGTCCTCCTTTAGTGTGACAGAAACCATGCATGATGCTAGTATGTGTGAGTGATTTATTAGGTTTTGAAAGCTATCTGACTGGTGCTGCACTTAGTTTTCTTTTTAATGTTTTCAGTCACCTCTAATGTCTATTACCTTGCAAGTAGATATTGCATAGAAAAGCAACTGTTTGCTTGCAGTTTTTGCAAATTATTTACCTCTTTAAATAGTTTCAATATGGTTATGTATAGCAACATTTTTGAGTACTATATCTTGGTCATGGCTATTAGAATTTTTTTAATAGTCTGAAGCCTTTAAATGCACTATAACCTTATTCTTTCTTTGATCCTAGGAAGAATCCATAGTCACTGACACTTGTACTTACTTGGTTAATTGCACCACTCTGTTTTTCCTAAGTAGCTCAGCATTCACGTGAAAAATGTTGGAAATTCAGTGACAAGAGCATGGAGTTTATATCCTTTCTTAGCATTCTTTGGTAATGGTTCCATTTTGAATGTGGTAGTCTTGGGAAATCTCTGAATGTTACTAACAATAGCCCTTGCCTAGTAGAATTCCCAATTTGGAATCTCAAATTGCATGATGAATCTGAAAGTTAAATACAGTGAAACCAGTGAAAAAATATTGAAAAAATTTTGATTAGGTCTGGAATGTAATAAATGGCGCTGCTGGCACTAAATCATGGTACAGTTACTTATAAACCCACCTCTGGTGCCAACAGCAATGAATTGAATCACGGAATGAGAGCTTTTGGAAGGCATGAGGTTAATTTTAGAAAAAGTGGATTGTAAGTGAACTCAGAATTAGTTTCTGCAACAACAGGATAATCTAGAACTGACCTTAATGATCAGGGTCGAAAATTTCAGGGTGCATCTCTGTACAACAGCTGGCTGAAGTATTCATTTGTGGAATGGATGTTAGCTGCTGGACAACTTAGCTGTTTGCAGAGTTATTGTAATTTAGATTTTATCAAAGAGGAATTAGGTGATGAATGAAATGATGAATTTCCAACTGTATGGAATACTGCCCTCTAATTGTGATAGTTTTTGTCATTTGAGGCTGGCTGCATAAAGATATTGAATAGAGTGTGAATTTCCATTACTCAAATCTCAAGAATAAAGCAAATGTTGGAAAAAAAACACCTGGAGAGATTCACCTCCATCTTTTCCACAGAAGAGTTGGAGGCATCAAACAAGGCTAGAGACAGTTAAATGAGTAGCAGACCAACGTAGTAGCCTCAATATGTAGTTAAAGTATGGAACTCTTTGATAGATGATGCTGTGAGTGCTGAAAGTTTATGTGGGCTTAAAGCAAGGTTTGAAAAACGTGGAAGAGAAATCTATTGAGAGTTACATAAAAAAACGTAACCGCATCTGGCTTACAAAGTCATCTAAGCTGAAAATAATTGGAGGTTTGAAGACTACTGGCAAATATCATAAACATTTTTCCAGCTCTTAAACTTCTGTAGTCATCTGCCTATTAGTGCTTTTAGAAAACCAGATACTAAGCTAGATTAACCTTGGATCTGGCTCAGTAAGGGAGCTCTCATCAGGACACTGCTGATAGGGAACTCTTCAAATACAAATGGTGATTTAAAGTGTTATAGTTGTTTTGTCAGACTGAGAGTGTATCCACCCACCAAGCATCCCGTGCATTTTCTCTTTGCTGACTACTGGATTTCAATTTACCTGGTTCTAGAAAAAGGCAGTATGAAAAAGTCCTGCCCATAAAATGATCTGCTTCCTCACTGGGACACAGCAAAGGAAGACTATGGCATCAACTGTACCATTCATTTATTTATTACTGGATCCAACCCTAGATTTCTGACTTTCCTGTTCTAAAGGACTGGGATGGACTGGGGTCAAAAACTTCCTCTTCCAGAAGCCATTGTGGTATTTGCAGTCATCAGCTAGAAGACCCCAATTAACTGCCATGGGGTCATCAAGAGGGGAAATAGTCTTAGAAGTAATGCAAACAATGGACCAAAGCCTTTGAAACATGTTTTCAGAATGCTATCACCATCTTTTGTGGGCTGCCCTGAACAATACACATCTTTAACAACATATTTTCTTTTGGTTTTCTGTACTGGGAAATCTAAATGGATGTTCTGGCCCAGAAGCCACTGACTAAACTTTAGAGGAAAAAGGCGATTTGCCTCTCCTCTCTGGACTGGTCCCAAGGTTTTTCTGTTTTATCACTGGTAAAGGCATTCAAGAAATGCCAGCACTGAGTGAGGGAGAGGGAGTTGCATTCATTTCTGGATATTATTTATTGGATTTCTGAAAAATGACCTGAGGAAAATGTTTATTTAAAATATTTACTGCAAATTACATTGTTAGTGTGTTAGAACAAATGGTCAGTTAATAGTCATTTTGCTGGCTTTAATAAAAACCTGGACCCCACACCTGTTTAGCTGTAGCCAGCAAAGAAAACAGTCTTTCAAGTAGAGTGAAAACAAACCAAATGCCCTTGAATTTTCAAAGAAAATATAACTCCTACATATAGCCCTAGAACAACACAGTCTGTTTGTTGGGAAGCATACTTAGTAGCAAGCTACAAATCTCTTTGCTGTGAGACTGAACTATTGTCATACATTTCATTCTCTTTGTCTCAGTTGATAACGTCTATAGTGCTATTCAGAGATAGAAAATTTGTGTCTGTCACTGTACCTGTCAGGAAGGAGCAAAACCCTCAGGCTGCGACAGTCTACTTCATGAAGTTTTATTAGTACAATGAATGAAAGCCCAGTAGCATGCCCTGTAACACTTCTAAACTTTGGATTTTAAAAGGAATCATCATTAACAGTGAAAAACAGCTAGAAGATTGTTTTATGTACATTTTGTTAAAAGCTCCACTATTTTTAAGAAGAGATTAATCTGCAGTGATTTGTCGTCAGGCTCTGAGTAAATGCAATATAGTCCATACAAATACAAAAGGTTCTTTAGGAAATCTGCAAACATACTGCAACCATGTGTTTGCATTTGTGACTCCTGAGTAGCTTGGAGCAGCTGGATAAACTTTCACTCCTGCACAGAAGAGATACTTCATGGGGCTACAGCTGTGTATTGTTAATCACATGTGATGCTTTCTTTGGCCACCATGTTTGTTAATAACAGAAATGTGCACCAGTTGCTGTCCCTCTGTCTCTCTGATTCTTTTCTTCCTCTCAACTTTTGCTCCCAAAAGGTTGATAACACTTTATAAAAGACCCTGGTTACCTTGCAACATGTCCTGTTTTGGCGCTAAGCCCACATACATTCAATCAACTGTGCTGGAAATATTTCTCATTTGCTACTTCCAGTAAAAGGAAAACTAGCTGCAAAGACTGCTCTACATGTTTTCAAGATCTTGAGGTCATAGAATCATAGAGTGGTTTGGGTTAAAAGGGTTCCAACCCTCCTTCCACTAGACCAGGTTGCTCAAAGTCCCATCCAGCTTGGCCTTGAACTCTACCACAGATGAGGCAGCCACAGCTTCTCTGGGCGCTGTGTGCCAGTGCCTCAGCACCCTCATAGGGAATAATTTCTTTCTCATGTGATAATTCTTTTAATAAAAATTTACTTTTCTAATGCTTTATAGGCTCTGCATCTCTATGCCAGCACTAGGTATGGCCCGAGTCTGTGGCTGTCTGATGGAAAGTCCTGCTGAATGCTGTGATTCCAGCCAGACCCAGTGGCTTTTCTGGGTTCCTTCTATTTATGCAATGTTAATTTCTCAGCTCACACAAACTTATTTTACAAAGAGGACACAGAGCATGTTTTATTTTACTGTGGTGGGAGATTGCTGAAAAGAGTACATTCAGATAATCATTGTTCTTTCTTTGGTTTAGCCCATCCTAAACATTACACGACATTTGAGATGTTCACTTTCTACTACAGGGCTGGTATCACACTTGCTGCTCTAACTTCCCGTATGGCAGAAGCAGGCATACTTCACTAGAAATATAAGTGCTCCAGGAAGCTGTGGAATCAATTGACAAGTCACTCAGGAAACAAACATGCTGGGCCACATGCTGTGATTTGTGCAGCTGAGATGCCAGCAGAAGTCCACAAACACTAATATGGGATGGATACAGACCGATCCACTATGAGTGCAGGTTGTAGTCATTAAGATATTGAGTCCAATAAATTCCTTTACAATATAATGTAACACTCTATATGCATATTTGCAACATAATAATGCTGCTTCTTTTGCTCCAGAGCCTGTCTCATTTGTCTGGATATTTCTGTCCTAGCAAAGAATATGCATTTGTAACACTACTCTGCCTATAGCTTGTCCGAGAACTTAAGCTGAACTTAAGTTCACAGTTATCCTGCAGCATGTAAATAGTCATCATAAACTTTGTGTATGAGTAGCACAAATTGAACTTACCTGTTGTTACCAGTTCCCACATCACATTTTTACCATCACCAAAAGTTCTCTTTCAAAAATCTAGTTCTAGAAAAATATTACTTGTATTGGTTTGGGTTTTTTCTGCAGTATTTTCTTTCTGCAGAAAGGAAGCCTATGTACTATGTTTTCTTTGTGTCATCAACAGACTTTTAAGAAAAGTATTTCACTTTAAGTGATGGTGCCTCCAGCGGCCTTGTGGTGTGAGTTTTTCAGTTTAGAGCACAATGTCTGGTGAAATAGAAGCTGTTCCTGTAAGTGCTAGGCAATCAAAAGGTAGGAATGGGAGAATTCACTGTGTCACTGCTTGAGAGTTCATTCTTCTGTTTGTGAGAGAAATCCTGGGTCTGAAGAGAATTACAGTGGAGCCAAACAGGTGAAAAGAGAAAGAGAAATCTGTCTATATTTACGTATATGCAAACTGACAGGTAGTACCTGCTTAAGATACAGATTAAGTGCAGTGGGAAAACTTTTATGTTTGCATACATTTTGCTTTGAAATAAGTATGCTTGTGTACATCTAACAACCCTTTAGGCCAGTATGTACATTGCAAACCCCCTCTCTGTTAAGATAATGAACTTGAATCTGATTAGATAGAAAAGTAATTGAACTATTCAGATGCATAGTAATGTATTTCATTCTCCATCACTTAAATTTCCATAGTGGTCCTTTTGGTACTATTGTGGTGACTTGTTCCTCTATATGAATTGTTAAATCTGGTCTCTGCACCACTATTTTTAATTCAGTTGCCTGTGTGATGGCTAAGTTATTATTTCTTCCCCAAATCCCATATTTCTCTGTCTGGGTACAGCTGGTGAACATTGTGACAGAGAGACGATCCTTGACCTACCTGTGACCACAGGCAGATACATCCTCTAGTCTAAAATGCTGGTGCTAACAAGCAAGGCAGAACAGTTATTACCCTGTCTGCCATGGTTCCTAAGAGCCATTTCTGTGGGGTTTTTGAAGTTTTGGAGAAGGTAGGGACAGGAAAATACAGATATTTAAGTCACATGTTGAATGGGAGGCTTTTTCCTTACAGTGGCGAAGGTATCGATAGAACACCCTTCCCCTTCACTGTTTCTGCTCCATATTGTTGTCAATCGATAGGGCTTTTTAACAGTAAAACCGCCTATTCCACAGTCACACAGCATGCTCCTAGATGAGATTTGGTGTCAGGTAATCATTGCTGTATATAGTAATAAATGATGTGTTTACATAACAGAATTCCCTTGGCCTTTCATATACTCAGAAATGTTATCAACATGGTGCTATGACATTATGTACAATAGAAAAAATAGGAAATTGCAAAACTATACAAACTGAGCCAAAGCAAGCTGAGGCCAAAAGTATGTTGCAGCACAATTATGTTATTTGCCCTTAGGGCAAGAATCACAGTTAAAGCAAGTTAATATCAAAACCCTTATGAAGTCCCCAAGGACTCATTCTGTGATGGACATGGCACTTACTTATATAAGAAACCACTGGAAATCACTGTCATTGTACCTGTTAATATGGATAAGGAACTTGAATGGTAGTTCCATTTAAATTCTGTGAACAAATTATATTAACTTGCTTAGTATAGTTTGCCTCAAGTTGCCTGATAAGGTAAGACTGTCTCAAACTGCCGATTAAATTTTCCCATGCAGGCTTCCTTTTCCATGTGGCTTTACTACTCTTTCATATACCAAAATTCTCCTCACTTCCTCACACCACCACTTTTTTGCAGTGGCCTTGTACTAGTGTAAGAGGCCAAGTCTACAGGTTGCCCTATTCACCTATTTGGAGGAAGAGAAGGGTGAGTTTTGTCTTGTTTCTTATTTTTGCTAAGGCTTTGGAAAATCTTGCAGTCCTTTTTGTTCATCCAGTTGTGATACAAATACTGGGAAATAGCATCTGTGCTGATATAAGAAGTATGATGTATCTAGAGTTAATTTTCTATAGACATAATTATATTTACACCAAGAATAATATTTTTACAACATGAAGATGTTGCATTCCTCACCTAATGGTCTGCTGAGCCCCATTTGCCAGCTGAGCCAGGACTTTGACTCTTCCTCTCAGTTAAGGACTCTGTTCCAGAGTTTAGCATACTCAGGGTTTGATCTGACTGCAGGAGCCCAATGTGGTTGTCAGCCAGTTGTTAGAGAGCTCGTTTGACTCCTTCACTTGACTCTTAATGGGCTTTATTATGCTTTCTGTGCATTGCACAGGAGACTTTGGGACCCTGCTTTTCTCAAGGCAATCAGTGATGTACCAATGTACCTTCTGATTATGTTTTACAGAATTCAAATCAATCAGATGTTCTTCTCTCAGATTTTGCTTTTACAACAGCCATCTTATCCTGCTTTTTCAAAGGCAGAATAGTAGTAGGTGCAGATCCCTCATAGCTCCAAACACTGAGTTTGTGTATACAAGGAGCAGCAGAGGCAAGTGATGAGAAATTTATGACACTTTCGGTCCTTTAGGGCTTGTATCTAGAAATGAGGAAATCAGGACATAGTTGAAAGCCAGATTCCTAAACTCCTCCTCAAAATTTT
>CM077909.1:16423826-16513826 GCA_039720435.1 Amazona ochrocephala
TGTACATGTTTCTGAGCCAGAGCTACTGAGCTGGAATGCTCTTAGCATTTTGACCATTGGAAACACAGGTGTTTAGAAGGCACTGAAAAGAGAAATTCTTTTACTTTGTAAATTTCTTTGTAAAAAGCTGGTAGAATTTTTTTACTTCTAAATTATAAAATCTTCAGTAATATTATAACAATGAAATTGGGTCTCAAGATAATGCTTATAATTGTCAAGCATAAGTATGTGTAATATATTTAGATAATAAAAGACAGACAGATTGTCATTGTAATCTTTCCCTTCCAACATGATGAATACTGCAGATTTATTGTAACATTAATGTAAATGAAATGCTACCTAGTTGGTTGATTTCATTTATTTACCAGGAAAAAAAAAAAATCTGCATTATAGATTAATTCATGATTTTGATGGTTGTGGCTAATAGTCAGCCAAAAATAATAATGCATTAGTGTTCAGTCATATAGTAATTACTCTTAGAAATGCCTTCTACGTTTGAAATGTCAACAAAATGCTTTAAATATAATTCTATACAGATGCAGGGTAGATCAATTCCATACTTCTGAGGTACTGTAGAAGAGAGACTTGATAGCACTTGATTGAAAAGGATTATACTTTTTAAGTGTGGCATTTTGTTTCAAGTATTTAGTATTTTAGAGATTCCTTGTTGTCATTGAACTTGCTCTTCAGCTCCTCTGTAATGTTTCTGTTTATGCTTTGCTTATGTCCAGTTTTATTTCATAGACATAGCTTATTGAGTAAAGCATAATTGTACTTTGTAAAATACTCATCTTGTATCACTTCTTTTAGAGATCAGACATTTCCTTTTCCCATAAGGTCTAAAGATCTGTAAGTTGACATAATTCCACACAATCACTCTGGTAGTGTAACTTAGACTGTCCAAATTCCCCTTGGACCGCGGCCTCTGTAACTGTGCCATCACTCACTTAACTTCACCTTACCTTTAAATAAGTTTAACCAGAAGGGACTTGTTCAACTCACCACCTCTTGGGTAATGTGAATTATTTATATGATTTTCATACGTGTTCGTTAAGCTGTATATGGTGAGCCCAAGTGTAACTATTCTGTTCATCCATAAGTGTGCTACTCCAAGCTTTGAACTCAGGCAAACCATAATAAAAATATCTCTTTTTTGCTGTTCTTTGATGGAAATGGACATAATTTTTTCATGTTGCACAATGGCAGCAGTGTTGTCTCAGATGGGCACTTTACCACCGGCATGCACAAAGAGACATTTCACATGTTCAGCGTTGTGGTGTTGCCATTTTCCAGACCGCCTTCCCCTACTGCTTTGCAGAGCATGAAACTGTATACCACCATGTCTTACAATATAAATATACCGCTGTAATGAGATTAGAATAGTCGGTTTTTTTATTAATTCATTACTTTGCTTTAGGAGTTCTTAAGTGCTCTTGGGCTGCAGAGAAATGTTAAGCATTTTGAAATAAGAATTCTGTAAAGCAGCCCTATCAGCTACTTAAAAAGACCAACTAGTGAAAACTGCATTAAAAATGCTGTGCGTTTATAGGTGATGCTAGAGAGCTATACGCAAGATCAGTTTTGAGGCAATATTTTTGGTGGAAGGCAGTTGCACCAGTAAGAGATATTTGAAAGGAAATGGAAACAATCATTTTTCTAACTTATACTAGTAAGCTTTGGGGTTTTTTAGTACCTCTGCTTTCTGTTTGAAATTTATCCAGAACAGCAGTGTTTACGCATGTCCTGTTAGAAGTAATGCCAGAGGGAACTCAAACACGAGTCTTCTTCCATTCTTCCTTAGTTAATTTTCCTCAAACATAAGATATTCTAACACCTCCATAGATCATAGGATGAATTGAGTCTACAGAATCAAACATTGTACCTCTTTCAGCATTGTGTGCTCAGGTTAGAACTTGCTTAATTTATGAGGTCTGAGGCAGCCATGAGACTATAGGTAGGCATATGTTTAGAATAAATATCTGAAAAAGAAATAAGAGAATTTTATTCTGTTGGGGTTTTTCAGAACTAAGAGGATTTTGATATTTTTCTTCTTCTTGCTTCTTTTTATTTTTGTTTTGTCTTAGGTGTGGTTTTTTTTTTTTTTTTTTTTTTTGGTTTTGTGGGCTTTTTCTACCAGAACTAAATTAGTGATTAGTGATTTTTTTTCTCTCTCTCTCTTTTTTTTTTTTTTTTGTTTTTTTTTTTTTTTTTTGTTTTTTTTTTGTGGGGTCCCATCTCACCCTGCTTTCTCTGGAATGCTTCTATCTTCCCCTGTGCAATGGTTTTCCTCCTTGGCAAGGCAGCTTTATAGGTGTCATGCTTTTCTGTTCTTCTGAACTGGGACATATTCTTGTGTGCTGCTAAGACTACATAGCTTTGGAAGATCTGCGAAAGACATGCAAGCTTTTCTGAGCTCTATTTCTGACTGTCCCTTGAAACCAATTCAAAATTCTTCCTAATTATAATAGGACAGGTTTGTTTCTGCTTTCAGTCAATAAAGCTTTGTTCTGCCTCAGGGTTTTACTTGTACCTGATTATATAGTGAAGGATAGAAGAAGCAGGCAATAGTAATTTTAATCTCTGCCTATCTTCTGTTCAAATAAAAGGTACAATGAGATTGATTGAAAGAAAGAAATGTGGATATAGTGCTTCTAAACGAATCATTCTACACAGAGATGTTCTGCTGGATGGGACACTGAGCTCCTCCTCTATTTTCCCATTCAAAACTATTTCGGGGTTTTATGTTGCACAAAAAGAGTACGTGTTTTAAATGGTCACCCTCCTTTATGCAGAAAGCTGTAGCACATGGCATGCCTGCACACACAGTGTGCAGGTCTGGGTCAAGGCTGTCAGGTCCTGCAGTGAGTGCTGCTTACAGAAGCTCAGGATTCCTGGTGCGCAGGCCCAGGCACCCTGGAAGTTGTGAAATATTAAGGCCAAGCAAGTAGCTGTGTGCTGAGTTTAGTGATACGTGGAAGCAGAGGAATTTTGGATCAGACTGAACTCTCTACCTTTTCAAGCTCTGGCAATAACTAAGAGTATTGCTTTTGGTACTTGAAATACTGCCCCCCCAGTGTATGATACAGCAAATAGCTTGTGATGGGAATTTAAGAGGGGACGGGACAACCGACCTAGACTAAGAAACTGGTTAAAAAAAAAAAAAAAAAACAACAACACAAAACCATTCTATACTGTACTGAAGCAAGCCTGATTTTTGTGATCCCTATTTTTCACTCTTTAGTTTTCTTATTTAGTTCTAGACTTCGAAGCTTGAGGCTTCCTTCTGTCAAAGCATTGTTGAAAATCTGACACTTACATATAAAGCTTTAAACACAGCATGGTAATTTTTCTGTTGTTAACACAGAATACATCTTTTAATTTTTTGAGAGTCTTTCTAAAAATAATGAAAATTATACTGTAACTTAGGAAACACATGCAATCTTTTTCTTGATGAAACTGTTCCAGAAACCAGTATCTTCAGAGGAAACAGTTCTAACTGCATCCTGTCATGAATGGTTGGTTATCCCATTGGTCATGAACAGTTGGTTATTCCATTGTCAGATCTGGTCTAAAAATTGAAACAGGTAGAGTAGGGAGGAAGGAAAACTACATTGAGATGCTGAGTTTTATATTTTTGTTGCGCAGCTCTAAAAGTAAAGTTTTTATTGGTTACAGAGAAATTAATTTCTCAAAGTACTCAACTCACAAACTGGTAATAGCAGATTAGCCTTACAGTGCTCTTCAAGAGTTGGTTCTGCAACCTGTAGCTTAGAGTCAAGAGTGGGAAACCAGGAGCAAAAAAGGAGTAAAAGCATTCTCCTTACTTTTAGTATCTGGGTCACCCTAATTGGTCTCAGCAGATTTCCCCATTGCAGGACTACCTCAATCAACCCTCCTACATCCTCACCTGGAGGAACTTGTCTTTTTTCCTAGCAGCCGTGGCAATACCTTTGGGGAAGAAAAGGTTTCTTCTATTACTCCAGGGAAGAATTTTAACACCTTCATTGCCATGTACATTGCTGGGCAGTCACCATCACAAACAAATGACAAACCAATACTTAAACCTTTCAACCCACCATATGGTCGTTTGTACTCCTCAAAAGGAAGTTATGTATTCTACAGCTGGAATAGGTATTTTCAATAGCTATATATTTAACTTTTTACATTTAACTATTTAAGTTTTCTTAATGTTTTATGCACTTAGCTCAGACTTTAATGTCTTTCTGAAAAATTTGGTTAGCAAAAGCAATAACTAATGTGTTTAAAAGCTCTGCAATTTTAAAATATGGACAACTTGTCTAAACTGTTTGAACTTTGCTGAAACAGACAAAAAATCACTCTTAATCTGAATGTTGAGTAAATGTTGAGGTTAGAAGATTTGCTGTTATGAATATTGTACTGCTTTTGTCTTCATATATTTTTTTTAATTAGCAATAGAGCTAGTAGTGAAACTAAAGACCAAAGCATAAGGTATGCTTTTAGCAATATCTCACATGCAGCTGTGTGATACACATTACAGTTAAACAAGTCTTCCTGTTTGGTTTTTTTTTGTTACCAATGTTTCAGTTGTTCACTTTTCTTCTATACAAGCTATTCAATCAGCCTGTGCAGTGTAAGACCTTGCTGAGCATTGCTAGCAATATTCAGTACCATAGGCAAGAGAATAGAGCAGTGCATCCCGCCACACACAGGGAAGCACCCATGCTGGATGGAGCACTCAGTCCTACCTGAGCAGCCAGTAACTGCAGCCAGTAAGTATTCTTCCTCTAGGTTTCTTGGCATTTCTAACATCTGCAAGTTTCATGCATACATATAAAACGTGAAGGATGTGCATTTTTCTGCTTCCTATAGCTGCATGGCTTTCATGCGGGTGATTTACACTCACCTAGTTAAGATCAAAAAAAAATCTTAATGTTCTTATCGGTTACAAAGATGCAAAGAGAGCTTAGGATTTGTCAGAAGAAGGTACCTGTGTTTTTGCTGTTTCTGCCTCCAGCGAAGCTTTAACATTGTTATGTAGATAAGCTTTAGCTTCTTTCTGGTTTTAAAATCTATTTAGTATGGCGCGCTTGATTTCATACTACTATAGTTCAGTCAGCAATCCTGTTGAAAAGACAAAAGGCAGAAAAAACTTGCAACACTTGGCCTGGGAGAGGTTACTGGAACTGAAACCCCGCAAATATCCTGGGCTGCATCAAAAGGAGCATGATCAGCAGGTTGAAGAAGGTGATCCTTCCCCTCTGCTCTTGTGAGACCTCACTTGGAGTATTGTGTGCAGTTCTGGTGTCCTCAACATAAAAAGGACATGGAACTGTTGGAACAAGTTCAAAGGAGGGCCACAAGGATGATCAGGGGGCTGGAGCACCTCTCGTATGAAGATAGGCTGAGAAAGTTGGGGCTGTTCAGCCTGGAGAGAATGCTGTGTGGAGACCTCATAGCAGCCTTCCAATATCCGAAGGGGGGCTATAGGGATGCTGGGGAGGGACTCTTCGTTAGGGACTGTGGTGAGAGGACAAGGGGTAATGGGTTTAAACTTAAACAGGGGAGGTTTAGATTGGATCTTAGGAAGAAATTCTTTACTGTAAGGGTGGTGAGGCCCTGGAATGGGTTGCACAGGGAAGTTGTGAATGCTCCATCTCTGGCAGTGTTCAAGGCTGGGTTGAACATAGCCTTGGATGGCATGGTTTAGTATGAGGTGTCCCTGCCCATGGCAGGGGGGTTGGAACTTGATGATCTTAAGGTCCTTTTCACCCCTAACTATTCCATGATTCTATGAAATCCACAGCTGATGCACTGGCACCCTGGAAAGCAGTAAGTTAGAAAGTCGAAACTGATAGTATATGACAAATCTGTTGAAAGTACAATCTCAGATTTGATGAGTAATTCTACAATCAGTGAAATTAAGCAAAGGCTTGGTACTAATCTTAACGATCCACTGGAGCCACATTTCCCTGCATCTTAATTTGAATAGCAAAAATAAAGCAAAGTAGTGAGAGACAATTAGGTGTAGAATCAACCCTTGTAAGAGGTAATCTTAAAAGAGGAAATGCAAGACTTTTCAAATACTTGAGACTTCTGTAGATCTGCATTATTCCATCAAGTTACTTAGTTGGTTTAGTTTATGTCATATTAAACAGTGTTTGTATAGCTGATTAATCGAACACAGTATGGAAGGTAGTGTGTTCCAGCAAATGGTCTTAGAACATGTTTACAGTTATAAAGTCTCTATAGCGCAATGACAAAAAAAGGGGTTGGATTAAAGCATGTAAGAGAAGTATGTTTGTGATAATTCCGTGTCTACCGTAGGACAGCAGGCTGTCTTTGCTTGCTTTCTTCTAGTGTCCAGCAATGGAGTAGGTCTTCAAAGCTCTTTATGCAAGTTCTATCCATGCTAACACTGGGAATAGGTGCCAATCTGCAAAACTGTGCAAACACTTCTTGCCCTACTTCATTCTATTTTCATTCTGTAATGACAATTTATAAGCAATTCTTATAGGAAGATACTGTATTTACTCCAGATTTAACTTTCTCAACAGTTTTTCATTTTTCTTTCTTTTCAATATCTATTCAAAATATCCTGTCTAGAAATTATCCTGTACTGCTGGTATTTCATTCCACTGAACTATTGTTTTCATTTTGAGAGTTGTCTTTTCCTTTCTTTTGAAATAAGACCTAGATTAAATACCAAAATTCTTTCACTGCGTATTATGGCTGAGTGCACTAAAATATAAAAACCTTGATTTAAGTATTTTTGTATTCAAAGATCATAGGCAAGTGTTCATTTGAAGGTTCAGTGGCATTTTGAAATAAGATCATCATATATAAAGATGTCAGAGATGGGGCCTCCCACAGTGAGGCTGAAGGCAGAAGAACAGAACGAATAGAAGAGTTTCTAGGTTCCAAGGAATTTTAACATCTCATTACTTTAGATTACTCTACATATAATTTTCCAATATTTTGTATTATAGACTTTGAAGGTATTGGTTAAAATTGCTTCATGCCTGACATCAATTTAGGCTTATTCATTATCTCCTTTAAATAAAATCTTAAAAATAGCTGGTTTCAGTAAGTGAGCAATTTTCTGATAGATGCAGATTCTTCAACATTTCCAAGTGAACTTGTTGTAAACGGAAACAGAAAGACTAGGAGGCAGCAGTCCCTCAGCATTTTTTGAGCAATCTAGTATAGTATGAATTTAGTTATAAATTTTACTATATTTTATTGAATTCAAGATTTTCATAGCCCTACAATTAAAGCTCTTGTTACCCAACTAAGAAATTCTGACTTTTTAATTCCAATTATTTTAGTATCATCATTTAGTATATGATTGATGTTCATATGTCTTTAGTAATCTAACAAATTATGTGATAGAACTCTGGTTTCCTGATGTGGGGCTGGATATTGAGCACTAGTGGAAGTATCTCTGTATTGCTCTAGTAGCTATCTTGAGCTATACCAAATAGTGAAACTGAGGTCACCAAGGAACTCATCAGACACGTCTTCTTTATATTTGTGTCCATTTGTATTTCTCACTTCTATGACACAGTTGTAATATGGCTGTAAACAAATGAGACTCCAAGTGAATGTCTTACTATATATTTTCTTTATTATCTCAAGTCTTTTAAAAAAATCCCATTAAAACACGTACCATATGTTTTCTACCTTCACACCAGCGTTTTAAATTTGCAATACTTGTGGTCTTTAAAAGTTAGAAAGCAAATTCCATGTCTTTTCTAGATAACTAAATTGAATATATATTAACTAAATGTATAAAATCTTAGAAATGGTCATCATATAATTATATATCTGAAACACCTGTTAAAAATACCAAATAACTAACTACCTGCATTTATTTAAAATAAATACATTCCTTATTTGCCATGCAGATCTTTTTGTATTTGAAAAATCTTGTAGAACTAGTTAAACCCACAGGTGTATCCCTTCTGACAGACGGTGGAATTGAATATTCCAATTGGTTTATATCACATTTTCTAATTTTTATGTTATTTGGGATTGTTTCCTAATCATAGAATCATAGAATCATAGAATAGTTAGGGTTGGAAAGGACCTTAAGATCATCAAGTTCCAACCCCCCCACCATGGGCAGGGACACCTCACACTAAACCATGCCATCCAAGGCTATGTCCAACTCAGCCTTGAATGCTGCCAGGGACGAAGCATTCACAACTTCCCTGTGCAACCCATTCCAGTGCCTCACCACCCTTACAGTAAAGAATTTCTTCCTCATATCCAATCTAAACTTCCCCTGTTTAAGTTTCAACGCGTTACCCCTTGTCCTCTCACTATAGTCCCTCATGAAGAGTCCCTCCCCAGCATCCTTATAAGCCCCCTTCAGATGTTGGAAGGCTGCTATGAGGTCTCCACGCAGCCTTCTCTTCGCCAGGCTGAACAGCCCCAACTTGCTCAGCCTAATGCTTGAGAGTAACTTTCTGTTCGAGATACATCAAAATACCCATGTCCATTGCAAGACAGTGCTTGGAAATGAATGGAGGAGGAAAAAAAAAAAAGGAGGAAAGAAGGTGCAAAAGGGAAAGAGAGATGCAATCTGAGTGAGAATGGACTGAAATTGCTTATGAGTAGTTTAGCCTCAGACTCATGCGTTGGCACCTGAAAGCTGAGATAGTCACTCACAGCAATGCAAACCTAATGTAAAAATGCAGCCTTTCCAAACCAGTAACATTTCAGACCCTTCTTCTGTTTTGCATAGTTCTTTATTCCTTCTCCTCTTCCACCAATTTTTTACAGTTTTGCTTGCTTATTATATGCAGTGTTGCCAGTTCTTGCAATTTTATCATGAACCTCGAAGTATTTGATGCTTTATTTAAAACCCCTCAGCCCCTACAAATGCAAAAAGAATTTTTTTAAAGGTAAAACAAAACTTTCTACTTCGCTTGATTCTGTGGGAAGCTTGAAAGTGTGATCCCAAAAATACACCTTAAGTCTTAATCCCTCAACATTCAGAAGTCATTATGTGAATACAAAGAACCCGACTGTGTTGGTGATTTCTCTTTCTTGTTTCTTGGAATTTTTTTTCCAATCTTATAGTTATTATACCTGTTTTAAGGATTTTATAAAATCCTATCAATGATTTGTCAAAGTTTGGAACAGTGCATATACTGATTGAAGGTTATATTTCTACTACAGCTTCAAGCCCTAGTGAAAAAAAAAGGACAGGAGCTTCTCCCTGGAAACTGGTGGCAAGATATTTGTCATGTCCTGGCTAATGTACTCCTGTACATCAAGCAAACTAAAACCAGAAAAAAACCTAAAAACCATAGAGCAATTGATTCTTAAAAGTTGTCATTTACTTTACATGCCTACAGTATTTTCCACTTAGACAACTTGCTTGTGTTTGATAGAAACTTTACCAAAAGTTTGTTTGATAGTTTAAAACCTTTGGCTTATTTGATGAACAGAAAACATGTGGATGTTTGTAGAAGTGTGAAAATCTGTAACAGAATCATCTGTCCTGATTGCTTTTCCATAATGGTTCTGATAGTAAGTTATTTGCCTTTATTTTTTCTTTCTTCCCCAACTTGCCTTTGCGCCCAGGCCCATGGCTCAAATCTCTGTTCCTGTGTTTGGATAGACCAGAAGCAGAACACAGATTTTCAGATTTTCCTTAAGCCCTTTCTAGCCCTTTTTCTCATGAAGATAACTGAGAAAATCCTTCCTGAAACTAATTAGAAGGTTGAAAGCTTGCTTCAGATTCTCTCTCCTTCCCTCCCATTTTCCCCCTCTTCCCCCCCCCCCCCCCCCCCCCCCAAGTTATTCAGAGTGTTACAGTAGCCTCCTACAGGATTGGGCTTTCAGGCTTCAGGCTGCTCAGTTTGAAGGCCAAATCCACAGAGGTGCTGAGCATCTCCAGCTCCAGATTTGGCTCCTTGTCAGTAGTGGCTTCCAGCAACATCTGCAACTCCTACAGGGATCAAGACTTAGTGGCTTTTTGCAGCTCCCAGCAGGCATTTGTTCAGGGTGATGCATTTTTATACTCCAGTTTCACTTGCAGTAGGATGTTTTTGAAAGATTATCTGACGTGCAATAGCTAAGATCTTTGTGAAGTATCCGGGTCTTGCACTGTCAGTTAAAGCGCCCTGAGTCTCTTTGCGATCTTGACTGCTCGCTTGCTTGGGATGGAATGTATTTTGGGGAACATTAAGCCTAAACTATTTCTTAGTTTGATGTGTCCTCCCCAGCAGTAAACAGTTTCTCTTGAAGAGGTTGACTGTACAATCCAGCACCCCCCTCCCCACTCCTGTCCTTGTCACGGTCACCTCTCTAAATGCTTTATTCATTACATTTTCATTGTCTTGAATTTATGCACTGATGAAAGTGGGCTCCTAACATTATGAATGTTGCTTTCAGTCTGCTTAGCATATCATTTTGCTGCCACAGACAGAACTTTCTCTTCTCCCCTAGATATTTTCTGCTCAGAAGCCTGATTCCAGTTTCTGTTTTCTGTTCCATATCCAGATATTCTTTGTTTTATGTTCCCATCTTTTAGTGAAATCTATAAAAGGCTGCTACAGGGAAAGATAAAATGCCCTTATGCATACAGGCATGACAAACCCATGATATCTAGTTTTGGTCACACACTGGTGTAAGCTGGCAATAACTGATAATATCATTAATTAACCAAACTTATATAAAGCAGACTGGAGAAGCAATGTACCAGTTGTTATGTAGAAGCTTGTATAGCCTACACATGAATATAATATGTATGTGAGCACATGTGTGTTTGTGTGTCTGTAGACAGGCGTCAGTAACCACAATTCAATAAGTTTACAAGAATACCAAATTTCCAATAAAAGCCTGTTTCTGAAAAATCACGTCTTACTGATGCAGAAGTAAAGGAGATGTGAATAATAATGTAATACATCAGCTTATATAGTGATTTCAGTGAACACACCTGAAAGTTTTCTAAGCTGAATCATTAACTCTATTTTACAGATGGAGACTTGAAGTTGAAGTGAGCTGCCCCGGTTCATGCTGAAGCTAAGTGGTGCAGCTCAGAATAGTCCAGTGAACTGTTGGAGATCTCTTTTGGCTCCCTTATATTTACCTTAGAAGTCTTCCAACAGTAAAATGAAAGAGAAGGGTACATGAGAGGAAATGAAACCTTATAAAGATAACTAGCCAGCCAACTCTTCCTTCTCTAAAAGACAAAATAAAAGTTTTGTTCTATCCTAATGAGCCCAGATGTCACCAATTAAGAGCAAAAGTAGGAGCAGACAATGCAGGCCTTTCGTTGATTTTTATAGTAACTTTTCTATTGAAGCCATATATATCCATATTACACAGATCAGAGTAGTAATATATGCTTCCAACTTCTAGTCTTTCTTTGTGATAACATGCTGTTCTGTTTGCCAAACAAAAGCTTAAATACAGATAAATAAGACTATCAAAAGACATATTCCAGCACTAGGAAATGGAACAAACCTGCAAATTTTATCCCATATCACAATTTCCCATAGTACTGTACGTAAAGAAATAAACAAGTTAAGAAAAATTTCCACTCTTTTCCAATGATGCTTGACACTCAAGTGTTATGATCTTTTCAAAATCCTGAGAGAGAATTAGCCTGGTTTTTTTTTTTTTGGTATAAAATGTTCCTATGACTATTTCATTTATGTCCTTGCAAATCTGAGTGCTCTACTGTGGAAGGCAGAAAAGCGGTATGCATGGGGCTTTTCAGCTATAACACTTTCTCTAGAAAGAGCTGAGCCTGAAAGCAGAGAAGCGGCTTCAAATGTGGCCATGTTGGCTGTTGCTGTGCATAATTTGTAGGCTTGGGCTCTGGAATGGAAAGTGAACTTTGTTGTAGTTATGTAGTCTCCATGAACAGTGCATTGGGAATGAATCCCAGGCTGGTTTGGGTTGCAAGGGATCTTAAAGATCCATTCAGTTCCAACCCCCTGCCATGGGCGGGAACACCTTCCACTAGACCAGGTTGCTCCAAGCCCCATCCAACCTGGCCTTCAACACTGCCAGGGATGGGGTAGCCACAGCTTCTCTGGGCAACCTCTGCCAGTGCCTCCTCTCTCTCACAGGGAAGAACTTCTTCCTAATATCTAATCTAAATCTACCCTCTTTCAGAACATGCTTTATAGAAGCTACATAAATTCCCTGGTTGCATGGAGTTGCCTGGAAGAATCTGAGGCTGGCCAGAAAAGCACCAAGGAGAAGGATATGTGGTAATTCCTCCTGCCCTGCTGGTGATCTAAAAGAAAATGTGTGGGATGGGGTTGTATGTATTAATTTTATGTCAGATTTCTCCCACTGCATAGCAGGACCATGTGGCTTTGGGTGAGGGAGAACAACCCATTGTTCACAGCAACAACCTGCAACTTAGTTTAGGCTTTAGTGTGTATGCAGCTCTACCCTTATGCTTCAAAAATTTTTTCTCTTGTAGCAACAAATTTCCAATGGAGCTTTGTTACAGTGAACTATGTAAATCCAGTCTAAGGGAAAGCAGACTAGTTCCCAGCATTCGAACATGATGAAACACACATATACCATGTGTATGCTGGCATTAAATATCTGTACACTGATTCTGCCCCCTGGACTGGCTTTATGGAAATGTTCATTCAGGTTCATCCCTCCCTTCCAACAATAAAGCTGGGATTGGTTATAATTTCGCATCAAAATTATGTGAAACTCATGGGTTTGAGTCCAGAGGAAATGTGGGAATATCTTATTAAGATTTTAAGTTCACTTGAATTTGAAACTCAGAATGAAACTTGGGGAGGGAGAGAGACAGATCAGCAGGAAATAATATGTTCAAGCAAATCCTCATGAAAAGCAGCTGCCAATGGCTTTAGAAGAAATCCTCACTCAAAAAAAAAAAAAGAAAAACGAAAAAGAAAACAAGTCAAGACACATTCCTCTCTCTTAAGAATCTGAATCTCAAAGTTACCAAAAATCCCTCTTTCCACTCTGGATAATGTCATTTGTTTAAAAAAAAAAATAAAAAAGAAATTTACCCAACAAAATTTCCCTTTAGCAGTTCTAAAGGCAGAGAGAAAAGTATGTTTTAATTAATTTACAAACAAAAGATTATTTCTTGCACTGCCAGCAAAATCCTGTTTGCCGAGAAGGTTCCAGCTTCAAACGCTATCAGCAACTATAAGGATGAGTCCTTTTATGTAAATGAACTCATTATTATTAATTTCTTCTGGTGCCGAACGATTTATGAACTGCATTTCGAATATGGAAAAGTGGTTCATGAATCAGAGGGGAAAAAAATGTTCAAAAAATCCTGAGTCGATAAATAACAGTAGTCATTCATGAATCCTGCACATGGTGCCTTTTATCTTCAGTAAGGAGAAGATCAAAATGATAAAATAGTAATGTGCCAACGAAAAAGGATTGAATGGGCAGAGACTAGTAACACTGTCCTCTTCATGTCATAATGGGCAGGGATGAATGGTGACAGACTATCTTTCATTAACAGGCAGCTATATACTGAGATTCTCCCAAGGTGAAATTGTTCTTCTTTCACATGCATGCCTCACAGAGCCAGAATAAGAGGGATTTGCTGAGCAGAATCCCACTTGTCCCCCTGTCTGTACACAAGCTATGGTCAAGGGATGGGGCTTTTCAAGGAATACAAGTCTAGTACGACCAGACGTAATTGCAAACCTCCCCTGCAACCTCATGCTTCCCCAATGTCTTTTACACCTCATTACTGCTAGTCTTCCTGGAACTAGCATATTAACTCTTCTTCTCTATGAGGATGTGCAGAACTGATTTGATTTTAAAGGCTCTCAAGATGAACAGAGAGGAAAAGTACTTCATAAAAAGTAGAAAATCTGGCAGCTGTTTACCTTAGCCCTGCTCTCTGAGCGCACCACTAGCCCTAAACAGGTTGGAGTCTTCAGGATAACAGTGTATACAACAATTTACATTGGCCTTGTTTAATGAAGATGCTGGTTTTCTTCTCTTTTTGAAGGAATCAGGCTGAAACACAAAATATTGACTGTACCAGAAGTGAACTGTGGTCATAGAGGTGGTATTTTCTCCTTTAGGAATTTCTCTGATATGCAAGTGGTCACAAAGTACTGGGTCAAAATTTATCTCCAAAGTAATTTCATTAAGATCACTGAAGGTGTGCCCACAATAAGTTTAGCCCATTATTATTTCAGTGCTAAATATAGGGTAACTCTATAAAAATGAAGTAGAAATGGTGATAAAAAAATGTGTTTTCTAATTAGTTTTCCTTTCTACTGTTTTGATATGGGAAGAAACTACAACCGCACATCATGATTATTGGCTCTTAAATAGGATTGCTCATCTAAGAACTTCAAAGACTTTTCAGGTATTAGTCAATTATAAGTTCACAACATCCTGTGAAGTATGAGGAATTCTATTAGCACTAAGGGTGAGGAAAATTAAGTAAGGAAAAATTACAGGCACAAGATCTTGAAAAGATTTTTGCAAGATTCAGTAGTTAATCTAGAAGAGTTGAAGACTTTTCCTACTGCAACCAATAATCAAAAGTAACTTCCAGCAAAAGAAAATAAAGTGTCAGACTAGTAGCTGGTTTTCCATCTTATTCTTATCTATACTTCAAACTAATATCTTGTCCATTTTCTTTGTTTGATATTGCCACAGGACAGAATCTAATGCTTCTGAGCTCAGCAATGAAGCTTTAATCACCTCAATATACATCATTCCACAATATATGTTTTTCTGCCTACCAAAGACATAATGGCTGCTCCTTTTATGGGAAACCAGGATTTAATCCAGTAAGTCTGTGAGAATCGATATTCTTGTGAAATGACACCATGTTGAAGTTATTTTATGTTATGTTGATGGTTAGCTAATTTTGTAATGGAGACATTTCTTCTAGAAGCAGACATAGTATAATTTAGTGGTAAAAACGTCAATCACAAAGGGTTGAACACTTATGTCAGGGCAGGAAGAGGGCAGATTTATTGATGGAAATGTATCTATATACTCTTTGTGACATTTTGACCTGAAATATCCATTTTGGTTATAATTTTGTTTTGTGAAAATGACATCAACTGCAATCACTAATGTAAAAATGACACCAGAATGCTTTGTTCCACAGACCTGATTTAAGTCTTACTGCTGTTTGTTATAGTAACAGCTCCTCAATAGCAAGCAAATTAAGGTACTCATTTAACTGCTCCTTTTTTCTGTTCATAGGATTTTGTAATAGATGGCAACCTCAGGGAAAAAAAAAAAAAAAAAAAAAGAAAAAAAAACACCACAGCGTTCTCTTTTCTACTGTTTAATACTGTTGAAGTAATAAATATATGGCATGTTTCGTAACGACATTGAGGTAACCAAGAGAAGGAGGCATGGTGCTCTGGATAATACTATATGCGGATATATTCGTGTGCAGCTTTTCTTCCTAATGCCACTTAACCACTCCCAAAACCATAAGAAAATAACAATAGCAATGGGTAGGAAAGGATGGAATAAAATAAGTGTAGAGGTTGAGAAAGAGTAAGTGACAAGGAAGGAGGCAAAGAAAAAGCACAATGTAAAACACAGGGAATATAAAAATGTCTCGTTTCTGGCTTCAGCTTTTTTCTTTTTTTTTCCTGACAAAATTATAAAATCCTTATCAACCCAAAGGACTTTTGTATTATTATTCCAGATTTACAATGGTGTAACTAAAACCAGGAAATAGGAAAAATATTAAGAACAATGTGAATTTTATGGAGGACCTGTGCTATGATGCAAAGTACCAGTTATTGTCTATTTTCTGCCCAAAATCTATTTCTATTTCTCTACCCAAAACAGTGCCTTTTTCCAAATAATATCATGACTCGCTAATTTTTAATGCCTTAATTCATCTCTGGGTTAGTCATGAGAAAGATACACTGTAGTGCAGAGTGATTCTTGCACAATTGTAAGTTAAATTTGCTATGGTGTTTTCCCAGCTAACACACAATCCATTCAAACTTTACTATTTTTTACCCTTTCATTTACACCCTTTGCATGACTCTCTGAAAAGATAAAACCTTGCTTTTCTCTACCAATCATCTTTTTTTACTGAGATGCACAAAATTCATAATCTGCTGTGTAAATCTTAATTCTTGGCTCCTTTTCAGGAAAAGTGACACAGGACCATGCAATGTTCTCTTTTGTGGTGAGTCACAATGATTATCTCACTTAAATATAGAAACCATTTAGAGTCTGAGTAGATTACAAATTATCAGCAGGACTAAAAGTGGGAGTTTATCCTATATTTTAAGGCTATGACCCCCAAAATTGTTTCTTTTGAGTGATGTTCTAGGCTTTCTATAAACTTGATTCACTGGAAAAAATCCTCAAAAAACTGAAGTCTGCTTACCAGAGAACATAGAACACTACTCAGCATCGCTATCGTTGATGGTATGATAAATCAGTAGTGTGCTGATACAACAATCATAGAATCATAGAATAGTTAGGGTTGGAAAGGACCTTAAGATCATCTAGTTCCAACCCCCCCACCATGGGCAGGGACACCGCACACTAAACCATGCCACACAAGGCTATGCCCAACCCAGCCTTGAATGCTGCCAGGGATGAAGCATTCACAACTTCCCTGGGCAGCCCATTCCAGTGCCTCACCACCCTTACAGTAAAGAATTTCTTCCTCATATCCAATCTAAACTTCCCCTGTTTAAGTTTGAACCCGTTACCCCTTGTCCTCTCACTACAGTCCCTCATGAAGAGTCCCTCCCCAGCATCCCTGTAGGCACCCTTCAGGTATTGGAATCATATATATTTGTTTGTGCACTATCAAGCGCAGCTAGGCAGCTTGTTCACAATTTGCCTGTCATGCATTTCCATGTGGACTGGAGAAGATGGATTGGAAAGAACACAAACCTCTCAAAAGTCAGGATGACTCAATACTTGCAGTCATAGTGTGGTCACTGCTCTACAAACTGAAGAATCAAAATAGTAGTAAGACTGAAATTTAGCTCACTTTCACAATTTTGCCAATCAAATCATGGATAGTTAGTGTGTGCCTCAAAGAAATGCTGGCTGGCAGAGAGGTTAGAATAAATTCTCTATTAAAATAAAAAAAAGTGTACCTAATGTTTTGAGTATTAGGGGTTTTTAATTTTTTAAACAGAATTCTGTTGTTTTTTCTTAATCCTAGACATTTTAGTGCTGCTGATTTGCATAGGTAATATCACTATCATATTTATTCACACTGCTCATAAAAGCGTATATCACAAAAGTGCCTGGAAAATAAAACTCCAATGAGAAGGGACCCATCAAGTTTAAATGGAGGTTTATATTGCAGCATTATGAGACAGAGGCTTGCACATTTGCAGTTCCCACGGCAGAAAGTGAAACTCTGAACAATTAAAGCAGCACAGACATCCTGCCCTAAAGGACTGTAAGCCTTTAAAAAAGCAGACATGACCCCTCTTTATTGGGCCTGTTTTCTATTTAATTTACACTCTTTATTAGCCAACAAAATCTTGGCTGAATCTTAGTCAAAGTGATGAATATACAGGCATTTTGATCTACCATTTGGGGCACTTCAAAGTATTCTTTACTTTATGACCATTTGTAATCAAGTTCAGAGCTCTGGCAGTAATTTAGATACCACCTAAACATATTTATAATAAATAAATTGCTTTGCAGTAGCATGCGTACTGTCCTTTCTGGGTTTTGTTCACAGTAAGACTGGAGTTGCAAATGGTCAGATTCTCATAAAGCTACTCCTACAAGTATGTGTAAGCAGCTTCATACTCAAGTTTCTCTTATTCAGTTCCCACCATGGCACTCAAAAATGGAGCATACATGGGAAACAAAAATGGCTTGTTCTCACTGGTTTATATATTGAAATATGATCTTAGAAGAGTACTAATATAAAGTACTAACTTTGGGGGAGGAGCTTTTGTACTTTTTCTTATCTGTTTTTCTCACTTTTCCATGTATTTGCTCATGCAAACACAAAAGAGGTTTCTGCTTTGTCAGGCATAAGCTGTTTCAGAAATGTTCCCATTTTCAAGTACAGGAACTCTCTTTCATGCCAGCAGAATTTTGCAGAACAAAACCGAAAGGTGTGACTGGGTTAGCATCATCACCACAGGTTCTAGGCCCAGTTCTTTATTGACATTATGTCTTTCTACATCTTTTTCTCTAGATCTGTGTATGCTAGGACTAACCTTCTGATTCTTGTATTTCAACTCTGCAGTCTGACCTTTCAACCAGCACAACTCAAACATTCTTTCCAACACCAGCAGTGAGTCTCAGTTACTTTGGCCTCGGCAGACACCTTCCCTATTCGCTCTTACACTGATGCAGGGTGCATTTTCAAATTTAATATTGTGTCGTCTCCCTCTTCTACCATGCACCCTTTCCTCAGAGCCTTCTTTTACTCTGCAGCTAAAAACATCCTGCAGATGTTTTAAGGCACGCATAGGCTCTCCCCAGTCTGTTTGTCCCTATCACATCAACCATTCTCAATAGATTTCACTACCAGCATCTTATATTTTGAGACTTACTCTTGTTTTGTTCTCTCATGTGAGGCTCCACTCTAAAAATCTGCTGCACTATTACACTTGCCCTTCTTCACATCCTCCCTTAAAACTCTCCTCTGCTGTGACACCTTAAAAAAAAATGATAGTGGTTAAGCAGCTGATGTGCTGTGACTGCATAGTGATCATAATTATCTCCCAGTTACCTTGTCATTTCTGCCCCTCTCCCCATCTGTTTGCTGTCTCTTGTCTTTTGCTTAGATTAAAGACTCTTTCGGGTAGGACCACATCTGTATTTCCTTTGCATTGAGATACTGTCCTGCAAGTAGAATCTTGGGTTCTAGGCACTACTGTGGTGCATATAAATAAGAATTAATATTTCTAAAGTAAAATCCTCTGCATTTTTGTATGCATAAATTATGGCCACATCCTGCAATACATTTTTCAGGCTTAACAATTGGCTTCAATGGGAATTGAGCCAGGGCAGGAGTTGGCCTGTAGTCTTCATTCAAAACAAGTAACACAACATATTATTAATCACCTTAAATAGAGACTATCACATTCAGTGATACAATCTTAGAATAGTAAGGGTTACCTGAGGATAAAATAAATACCTTTCCAGAAACCTTATGGCTTCTCTCATTTACACTAGGCCAGGCTGCTTTTGAGGAAGCTATTGTTATGCAGGGATTACAAGAATGCAGTTACTCCCTGGTCATGTTTCCCTCATGTTGAGTGCTTGGAAGTTGGCAAAACAGTGGTGAATAACCAGCAGAGTTAGTGGTATAGCACCCTGTCTTTGCCCAAGAAGTCTAGAGGTGTCTGCTGCTACCCCTTCAGAGCTTTTATCTCCCACCAGAGCAACATAAAGCAGTCTTCCTGGGGCTCTAGTTTTGAATTTCATTCTGAATTTTGTTAGGCTCCTCAAATGTGGCTTTATTCACATTGTAACGATAGTCCTAAACTGCTGGTTATAATTCACCAAAGTCTTTGGGAAACAATTAGTTCAGCCAAGAATGTAGCTTGAGAAGTATCTCAAGCTATTTGTATACACGCCTTCATCATAACTGTTGGTGGGAGAGGTAGTTACAGAGGCCACTGTCTCCTCTACTGTTCTTGAGGAATGACAGCTGTGTGCTTCCTCCCATGTAACTTGGAAGAACTGCAAAGGAGAGAAAAGCCAAAGCCAAAATAAAAACATGCGCAGAAGCAATGAGTAAAATCTGCCAGATTCAAGGAACTGTTGTACTGCTGAACACGAACCAAAAATCTCTGGAAGTCCCCTATTAATGCAATGTCTTGGTTGTAGTTGCTTCCCCCCACACCCAACCCCTTCCTTCTCCAGGTGAATCTTGGGGGATTCTGTCTGAAGACAGACTACAAAAAGCACGCACACTTTTTCCAGAGTTATAATTGTTTATTTTACAGGCTTTCTGCCAGAAAGCATAGGTGTTTTCCTCTTCTCTTGCAAACTGTGAGGCTTCCCAAGTTGTTGATGTGTGAAAGTGAGACAAGTACTTAATACACTTAATGTGCTTACTTTCTAATCAAATTGATTATTATTTTAGCAAAGGGTTAATCTTAAATAAATGTTCATAGATCAGGATGCTTTATACTTTTTGCCAATGTTTATGTCATTAGATGCTGGTCTGTAAATGAACCATGAGATAAGACAAAATGTTATATATCTAGAACTGACTTGTATAGTGAAAAATGCAGGAAGGATAAGGAACTTCTTGCTTTGCACCATAAGACAGCTATTGACTTTTTAGCACTGGGAAAAAACCCTTCTGAAGCATTTTCTGTTTGCCATCATCAGGAACAAGATGCTGAATTAAAAGCATAGCTGATCCTGGTCTGATTGAAAACCCCCTATACTTCCATAGGCATAATGAAAGTGCTCATAGCTGTGTAGCAGAATTACTTCAGTGGAATAAAGCATATATGTGGAAACAGAATTAAATTCCAGGTTGTTTTCTAGCCTTTTACAAAAGGACATAACTTGTTTACCTACAAAAGGGTGTGTGTTTTTTTGTTTTTTTTCCTCAAAGCACATAAGAATTTTATAACTTTACACTGAGTTCAGTGTTTACTGTATTCTCAGTAATGTACCTCTATACCCATACATTTGGGGGGTCTTCAGTCAATTATTTCTGTGTTATTTGGAAGAAATGTATCTAGATATTTCAAGTAAAATATTGTGGTGCATCTGAAAATTGCCTGTTCTTTCCTATCTGAGAAAAACATGCAGCACTGAGTAGGTAAAGCAAACCTTCATATTTATTTTAGATAATTTAGTCTCTAATTATACAAAAGTGATGTGAGAGAGATACACAGATTCTGACCCAGAATTGTAACTAGAAAATAATAATATCCTAATTAAAAACCATATAGGAGTTCGTTATCCAGTCTCAAATCCCTGATAGACTTGTATGTCTCCAATAATTGCAGGATTTGCAGGCTAAAGATTTAGTAAAAGTTTCATGAAAAAAAAAAAAAAAAGATCCCTAATGAATTCTCAGTGTTTTTTAATATTGTGCCTCTTTTATAACAATGATGGGTTTTGGGGACTCTTGCTCACTTATGGGACATGTGGGTCTCTCAAAAGCTTGAATATTCATTTTGAGATTAGCAGGAACTGGATGTGCAAAATGTTTGGTTGAAAACTAAATTTTATGTAATTTCTGCAGTGATGTTTTCTGGCCCAGTTAGAATCCATTCTATTGTTTATCTTTACACTAATAATGGTCTCTTGGGCTTCTTTTTCAGCCTCTCTATACTTTTTTTTAGTTTTTAAATGAAAGATGAGAATCCAAAAAAAAAAAAAAATTTAAAGATAGAAATAGAAACACTAGGTAAAAAGAATTAGCAATGCAATCTCTGCATATATTATGTGGAAATCTTCTGTAAAATCACAGCTTGGAATTTTACTCTTAGGACATTAACCATTTCATGATTAAACAAAGTTGCTGCTCTGGTTACCCATATAACAAAAAACCTTTGGTTCTGCTTTTGATTTCTATTTCTGGATACTTTTGTAATATTTATTAAAATATTCTTTCTCCAGAGTGGTAAATCCAGTTGTCTGGGAGAAATAAAATCTGTAGCAGCGCTCTGAAATGAGAATTAACCTTGATTACTACAGTCATTTACTAATCAAAACTGGAGACCTGCTAATCAAGGCTGAATTACCAGCTGCTTGATTTTTATAGTGACATAACCAAAATTGAACATTTGGTAAACAAGAGTCTTATTTATGAGCGCAAAAAATTGGCATATGGCCATATTCATTTTAATATATTTATCACTATATGGTTGTGATTTCCTTATCTGCTGATGCAGGCATCTCCCTTCTAATGTAATCCATCCACCTCACCCCAGAAAGATGAACACTGAATTTTATATTACCCTTTAATTACAGTCAGAGTAGACAATCTCATACTCCAAGAGTGGTTTTCTGTTCCCATTCCTGGAAATGTTCAAGGCCAGGCTGGGCAGGGCTTGGAGCAGCCTGGTCTAGTGGAAGGTGTCCCTTCCAGTGGCAAGGAAGTGAGAACCAGATGATCTTTAAAGTCCTTCCCACCGAAACCATTCTGTGATTCGATGACCCGCGTGTTGGACCAGAGAGACCAACTAATATATTGCAAGATCATTATAATACAGAGTTGGTTAGAAAGTACCTTGGAATAAGGGAAGCAGAAAACTGAAAACAGAAATGAGAGGGATGGAGAACTGCCAGTAAGCAGACAGCTGGGAAAAGCTGCAGGAGGAAATGGCAAAGAGCATCCATGTGGTCCTGGTGAGCCCACGGCTCGGGGGGTACAGAAAGCAGAGAGCTCTGGAGAAGCAGGAGAGCAGGGGGAAGGCCCAGGGGAAATAGGGAAAATGAATTACTGAAGGTCTGGTGGAGAAAGCCACGGACCACTCCTGTGAGTAAGTGCACCGCATGTATAAATAGACAATGTGCCAATTATTACAGCCTCTCTGATGGACCTGGGATTTTTAAAGTATTTGTCTGGTTTCCATAAGTGCAACTGATTTTGCGGGTTTAATTTTTATTTTTTTTTTCGGGGGGGGGGGATTTCTGTTCTTTTTCTCAGCTCCCAGATGGCATCCTGTATCCACTGATACACAAAATAATTTCCCAGCATTTTCTTTAATGAATGACCTATTATGAGCCAGCAGGAAAAACCCATATTGTACAATTCTTCCACAGAAAAATGATAATTAGTACAAATGGAGATAAGCTCCCAAATTCGGAAATCTTTTTTTTGTTGTTTAAACTGTGGATGGTATTTTATTAAGGTGGCTTGTACCTTTTTTAAAAAACCTGTTCAGTTTATTTTGTCATGGCTAATTGTGCTGTTAAAAAGGTAAAGAACAGAAACACAAGAAAGTGATTTCCAGAATATTGTTTAGAGCATGACATACCTAGCTAGTCCGGCTCTTTCCCAATCTCTGGGTGTTCCTTTAGACCTAATCCCTTATTCTCCCCATTCTTAGCATAGGAAATATATACTAAAGCTAGTGCTGCTCCCATTTTTTCACTCTCTTATCTTAGAAACCTGGAATACTGTTTTTCCCTGTAAGTCTTGAATGCGCTTTTGCCTGACAAGAATGAAAAAGCTTAGGGGTGAAATAAAATGTGCTGAATGGTTTATAGCATATTTAGACCTTGGAGAATGTGTGTGTATAGTGACTGTGTGTTTAAACACAGCCCTGCAAAGCTGCAAGGGGCCACAGCTTAGCACAGGCCAGCCTCCTGAGCAGCCTCATGGCAAGTGTAGTCCAGTCACGTCATGCAGCAATTAGAGAAGCACGTTTAGCTACTTGGATCAACTGACATTGCTTAGAGTGGTTTTAAGTGTCAGGAAAATGTGAGCAACTATAAGCTAAAACAGAGAGTGCTATTCCTAATATTATGTACTCTTGGCAGGAGGGACATCTGTAAGGATAAGGACTCCACATTTTAGGGATGGATCCTGTAAGTATACTCATTAGAAAATTATTTAGAACATTCGGAAAGCCAAAGAAATAAGAGTGAAATAAGTGCCTTAGAGTTAAGCAAGAGGGGTATTTCTCCCCAGCAACTGGAACAGGATTGTGTTCCACTTCATTTCATGGCCCTGTTTCTCCCTGAAGCCACATCCATTCACCCAGATACCTTCCATTGGAAGTGCTCAGTATTTCCTCACATGTCTAGAATGACCTTTGCACCCTAGAAGAGCTTCAGAAGCCCAACAAATCCATCTGGAAATTTGTATTATTTCAGACTGGGACACAACACAAGCTCTGCAGAGATAAGGAGCAGATGAAGTCACTAAGGAGGAAGAGGTTGCTATGGAGGAAGGCTAGAAAAATGGTAGAAAACAACAAAAATAGTGACAGGAAAGCTAGGCAGCAGAAGCAAAAATGGTAAAGTGACGCCAGAGTGCTTTACTGGCTCTAAAGTGAGAAAAAATTCTGAAAGCATTCATTTATTCATTTTTCAGCCAAAGAATGCAACTAGGGCTTAAAAAGAGGAAAGAGGAGATGTGGAAAAAAAAAAAAAAAAAAAAAAAAAAAAAAAAAAAAAAAAAAAGAAAAGTAGCTAACAAAGAGAAAATTAAGAAAAAAGATAAGAGAGGGGCGAAGCAAGTGCTGGAAGTGAATGAGTGGATGATGAGGGAGCAGGCAGCACAAAGAAATCTGACATATAGGGCTTTTAGGTAAGTGAATCTTATTTGTATATGTCATTTCCTACTTTTTATTGCATTTGTCTGGCAACCATCCTACAGTTCCATAACCTATAGGTGGGTGGGAGGAGGTGGCTAAGAGGACAAAATGATAGTTTTTGGCAGAATATTGACGTGAATTGAGTCGGGTCATTGCTTGTGGTTGTCATTAGACAAATAGTGAAACCGGGTTAATGGGGCAGGTGTTTATGAATCCTACAAGCTAGAGGAAGCTTGGTTTTCAAAACCTGACTCACACAGAAATGGAGAGGCCCAAATGATTCAGTGCAGCAAAAGCAGTGGAGAGAAGTGGTTTCAGCTCTGCAGGGGCCATGGAAACCTATTTCAGATTTACAAGATGGTTCTCAGCTGTCAGGTATGCTTCGGTTTCCTAGCAGGCTTAGAAGGTGGACACTGCCTATGTTTCTGTGTTGTTGACTTCTTTTTTTGCAGCCATAGGATAGAAATTATATTATCTTAAGTGAAAAATGAGGTCCTGAAAGACAACTATATGGCAAAACATGCCTTTAATGGAAAATGTTCCGGATTCAGAATTCCATCTTTTCTGGGTACTTTTGTTTCTCTTTGCCCTTTGACTCTTTACAGTCTTTCTTCTAATTATCTTGAATTTAAAATGGAAAAATATCTAAAACACACAGTGTCAAATATAATAAGTTAGGATTTTTGAAAGCTTTAGAACTTATGCGATAGCTGCCATCCTGCATCATACAAAATGTCCATGTAGACCAGTGTTTTTCTCTGAGGGTAAGAAGAAGCAAATGGCCATAGAAAAAGTATATAAACTGTGATATATGGCTCATATAGAACAATCCTTCTTCCTCTGGGTACTTATGCCCTCTGAGGATCTGTATCTTAGATGTTTTGATTTGGAGGCTGGATCTTGATCATCATATTTAGTAGCTAGTGATGGATTTCGTTTGCATGATTTCATGTAATCCCTTTTATGATCCATTTACACTTTTGACCTCCACTCCATCCTGCAGCCATGAGTTCTGTAATTTCCTGATGTACTGTGAGGATAAAGTACTTCTTTTGTTTGTTTTAAGAGTGATGTCTGGTCATTTAATTGGGGCTCCTAGTCCTTGCGTTTGTGGAAACTGTTGAATAATGGCTCTATATGTTCGAAAGAAGGCTTTTGAAATAAAAAAGCTTTGGCAATTTTAAAGCCTTGTGATCAGGCAAGCTCTTGCTCTTGTGAATCCTTCCATGAAAAAAAATCCCAATCTAATTGCAGACTGATGAAATTAGAATTAATTAAAGCAAAAGTACATTTATGGTGTTCATACTGCACATATAAGTAACCTTAGTCTTATTTTATATCTTTTATATGATTCCGTTCTCATGTCACATCACAGTCCTGTTGTCAGTTCCATGGGATGTGAAATAGTCTATTTGCAATCCCATGATCTGCAGCACAACTATTAAATCACAAGTATAATAATGGGAGAGTGTGTTCATTGAGTTCTTTGCAACAGAAGGAAAGGCATGGCAAGTCAATTAAAAAGAATACAGGACTTTACTTTGAAAAGGACACCTGAGCATGGACAGACAGCAGTATGCAATGGTGCAGACTAGGGTGTGAATTTACAGTTTCTCAGAAACTTTGGTAATTGCTGTGTTTACATGCTAGCTCTCCCATATCCAATGTAAATATTACTGTTTCTTTCCCACTTGCATCTAAGCTATCTTGCATTTGGTGCTGAGCAAAATGTATATGGATGTTTGCAGTGGGGTAGCTGATGTGCTGCTACTTTGCACCCTGCTTTGACCTTTGGTAATCCACTTGTATACCTACACTTTTAGTTTCTCAGCCTCTTTGGTCTCTGTCCAAATGGAGGAGCCAATAACTATATTAGCCTGTAAGGCACAGCAACTGGATAGGTGGCCCTGAGGGAGCTGCTGGACCAGTCCTGTGTGCAGAAAGTGGTGAGGAAGGATTTGTTCTTTTCCTCAGTCAATTTATTTCAACCTGGAGAAAGGAAGAGAGGAAAAAGAGAGTGGGGAGAGGCGATGTGAGGCAGAAACATCTTCCTGCAGATGGTAGTTATCCACATATCCTCTTTGGAGCATCTTCGAGTTCTGTGTTATTCTGTATCATTCTGGTCTGATTGCTTTACAGGGAGACAAAGAACAGATTCCAGGATGAAATCAAAACTGCTCTGAAAACGCACTTGTGTGGCAGTATTTGGGGCAGTGGTGGGAGTTTAAACAAAGAGTTTGACCCTAACCCAGAAATCAAAATTAATGTAAGAGAATTGAATGCAACACAAGGTGTGGTGGAACAAGGACTACTGGGGGGTCTCGTTTATATTCAACAATGACAGTCAATGTTCAGCTCTTAAAAAGAATAACAGTGTAATGGTTTTCACTGAATTGTATGAAGAAACAGGATAACTTTAACAAATATCACAAAGAATGTCACAAATCAATTGTATTGAAAATATATTAGGTTCCTTTAAAAAAAGAGATTGAAAAGGAAAGCAGCACAAGCGGGGGAAAGACAGCACACAAGGATTTACTTCTGAGAGCTACAAAATATTGAACTAAAAATAACATTAAAGATGAAATTTGCAATGAATCTCAAGCTGCTAAATTCCCAAAGGCTGGGTCTGCCAAAGGCTCTGTTGGTTTCCTCTGTTCTTTTCTGTCTTTATTTAAATATTTTATACAGTTGTCTATGTTCATGTGTAGTGCGAACTGTCATTTATATTTCAGTCCACTCTAAAATGGATCTTAGACTATCTCAAGCTGTGCACTGCAGTGAGTAGTTTTGAACTGAGAGGTAAGTTGAAGTGGTAAGGACAAATGAAGACTGATATTTAATGTAGTTTTTGTGTACTTATATTTTGCTGTCATGTATTTTGCCTTAAAACTGATTTGTAATTTTATGTGTTTTGTGGCACTATGATAAGATGTGATCTGAGTATGGTTTCCATTTAGCAAATACATTGATGTATTTTCAAGCTGGAGTGGTTGACTGTGAAAATTCTGTGTTCTGACCTTAGAGTTTAATGTTTAGTGGTAACAGCATGCAAGTTTAGATCTGCAGTCTTAAATGTTCCTCCTTGTGCTTTGGACTTGTTAAGGTTAACTTTTTAAAACAAACCTGTCTTAAGCTGATTTCAGGTTCACTCTTGTGATAGGCACACAGGGCGCTGAACATCCCCACGCCTCCATCACCTGAGGAATACAGGGCATGCCTTAAAAATTGGGACTTACCATGGAGCTGGGTCCATCATCTTGGGATAGATTGTCCCACCCATCTGTAGTTGGGAGAAGGAAGCAGAGAGACCTTTTATATCCTCTATAACTCAAATTGCAGAAGTTGTGGTGGCTGGAGCACAGCAGAAGATTCCTAATTGCTCCACACAGGGCGGAAGAGACCCAAACTGGGGCTGGTGGAAGCAGGGCAGGCAGAGCTGTGCCTTCAGCCCAGCAGTGTCAGCAAACGGACAGGTGGATGGTGCTAACAGCAGAAACTTCAGTCCCAAGGGAAGAGGTGTTTGTTAGGGTGTAGTGCTGCTATATCCTGACCTTCAGACAGTGCCATTGCTGATACACAGTGCTATCTATTAGCTTAGGTAAGAAATGTTAAGATGCATTAAAGTGGCATTCTGCATTGTTTTTATTTCAGCATGAGGAAGAACAAAATTAGTAATATTTGGCTTCACTTCCCCAGTTCTTAAAAAGGAGAGAATTCTTAAGAAATTATGTTGCTTTCTTCTGAACAGTAAGTCATACAGAATAAAAATTTTAAATAATGGCTATTAGATTAGGAAGTCTGAGAAGATTTTACTACTTGGGAGCTTTGACTATTAAAGAATTGATAAATTGCCATTGAAATACAAGTGGCTCTGCAATATGATAGATCAAAGTTCATTTTTTTCCCCAATGCAGAGTTAAGATGAGTAGGCTTACTTTTTACCCATCTTCTTTGCAGATCAAAACCATTGCTTTCTTTTTATTTGAATGATCAATTTACCAGAAGAGCCCAATGTATATGTTGTGACTGCAGTAAAATTCTTATTCACAACACTTTAAATAGTAATACAGAATGTTAGCATTCTGCAAACCTCAATACATCTCAGCACTGCTGTCCAAAGTATAGTGTATGTCTCCTCCACATAATACCAATGCAAAGGTAATTGATTGTATTTCATAAGGTGATATTTCTTAAAATATTTTGACCACATTATTAAAAAATGAGCTCTTCTGAGTAGTGCTTCTACACTAAGCTAGCAGAGAGACTTCAGCATGTTGTGTTTTAGTGAACTGTATTCCATAGAAAGGACTCAGAAGGGTAAAATGTAAACTTTAAAAAAAAACACTTCAAACTCATGATGGTTTAGAAATATATTAGTTGAATTTCAATGTAATTATAGCAGTTTTTCTGGTTTGTATATGCTTTTTTATATAGTAAGTACCTATTATTATTTTATAAGCCTGTCTAAATCCACTCTGTAATAATTTGTATTGTCTATAGATAATATAGATATAGCTTCTAGAAATATACTTTGCTAAACAATGCAGAGTCAAATACTTATATTCCTGAAGGAGGCATATAACGTGTGAAGGTATAGAATGTTTTGAAAATAATAAGATATAAAATGGTGTGAAAATAGATAGTATGGGAAAACGTATAGATAGCTACACAGGTAGCTAAGGAAACCTTTGATTTTAGTTAAAGGAATACTTACATTTAAAGTGTTTTCTTCCACATTAATCCTTTGGTAGTCTGCTACAATTTGTACCTGACCATAAAATTTTCATGTACGTACTGTTTTTCTTTGGAATGTAAAGATTTACAGTCTCTGAGCCTGGTTTGGCTCATCTTAACATTGATGACAGAAATCCCAATTTTGCTCTCAAAGGGCATGATTGGGCCATTTATTGCAGCTGTACGGAAGGACATATTGCTTCTTTTATATATAAAGTGTGCCAAAATAAGATTAAAAGACTTTATGAACATTGCACAGTTAGTCAGTGGCATGTAGTTATAGAACTAAGAATACCTTCCTTCCTTCCTGACTCTTACGTCCGTGTTTTACACTGTACTTTTGATGATGTGTCTGCATTCCCACAGCAATATTATACTGGCACATGGTAATGCAATAGTTTTGAAATATGCTTTTCATGTGATGTGTGAAAACATGAAATCTATAGATGTGCCCTATACATGGATAGAAGAATTCATATTACAACATGTAGCTACAAGCATAATAAATGAAAATTGATGAAAAAGGGATCTTTCTACTGCTGGGATTTTAAAGAATTAGACAAATGTGCATAGTTCAAATAGAGCAGAATATTCTGCTTCTCGTCACAGAAAGAGAGATGAACATGTATCAGAAGAGAAAATCATCTGCTGCTTGGTAAGCACCCTATGATTTTTCTTGACTGCTGCCATTTGGGTCCTACCAAGTCCAGTACTTAATGGTGCAGATCAGGAATGCCAGCTCCGTTTTTGTTGTTCTTTCTTTTAAAAGGACATTTTTTTCTTAGAAAACCTGAAACTATAGCAGTGCACCATCTCTTCAGAAATACTTTTAGTAATTCTTTTGCTTTGCAAGTGAAAACTAAATCAGCGTAATCATGAAGTCAATTCTTGGTCCAGTATTTTCATCTTGAAGGCAGAAGAGAATCCCAGAAAAGTGACATTGGATGATATTTTTCTCTTATTTTGATAGGCAATCTTTGCATTGTATGATATTAGATGAAGCAAATATTTGTAATTTGTATATTTATGCTATGTGGGTTTAATTCTTGTTATTGTTTGAGTAGTAATAGCAGTAGTAACAGCAGTAAGCAGTAGCATTATAGGAAGCCCCTCTGCAAGGCTCTGTAGAAAGAGATCATTTAAAGATAGTATTCTTAAGATGATGTTCTATCTAGCTGCAATCAGCAGGACGTAGGAACTGTGTCCTGTATGACGAATAACAAAAGAAAGGGTAGTTTACATTCTTTGATACATTTCTGCTCGATTAACCCCAGTGGGATTTTACCCCTCCAGTCACATTTTTTTGTTCCTCTAATCTTCTTTTTGTATTTGCTCACTGACCCCAGGCATGTATTTGACTTGTGACCCTTTTTCTGTTAATAAAATACAGGCCATCTGACCAGCATTCACACCAATGAACTACAAGGTGATGATTACCTCATTGTAAATGCCAGGAGTTATCAACACGCAGAAGGATGAGGCTTGTGGTTGGGTGGGCTGAAGATAACCAATAAAAGCACCACGATCAATTCTGAACTGTGACTTCAAAACTAAACTAAAGATAATAAACTCCTTCAAAACATGTAATACTATCAATAGAAGAACTGTATATCTTCCTATGTATTGTTCTGCTATTAATTTGTTGATAATGTTTAGGGGATTATAGCATGACAGACAACGATTATAGCTATAATGTGGAAATTTTCAGTATCTGTATGGGTGCTAGCTTATAAAATCAAAATTACCCTGTTTACATTTTGGGTTATCAATTATAATTATATGCCTCATGAAAAAATACATCAGCACTCAGTGATAATAATTTCAGTATAGTGTTTTGGGGCTAAATTAACACTGGAAAACATAGGTGAGCTCTTTCAAAGACGAGCATTATTTGTTTTTAAAGCATGAGAAGAAAGTAGTATTTATATTTTTTTAAGAAAACACATAGTAATGAATATATTAATGCCGTCACCAAATCCCTAAACCATGAATCTAATGAAGAGCACTGTTAATTGTGTGTTACATGAAAAAACCATGCCAAAGCCAGATTTATCAGGTATGTAATCTGTGGCTCTGTTTTGTGACAGGAAGCCATTATTTCCACTGAAAAAACAAATCCGTTAAATTTGAACTATTAGATTACAGCAGGGTTAAGGCTGCTTCTGTGCTGTAGAGTCACTTCAGGGTCACAGCCCAGTTCTAGAGATGTACTGCAAGAGCTTCATATCTGATTAAGACAAAAAAACTGATAAAAATGTAATGCAGACTAACAATATGGAATTATCTGATGTAGTTTGGGGGGATAGGGGCACAGGGTATAACATCATTCAGTTTATTTGCATATGTTTGTTCTTTCTGCTGAAATCAATCTCTTTGAAGGAAGCAAGAATAGTTTAGCAAAAGAAAATATTATTAATGCTGGTAAGAGAACACAGAAGAAAATCTTTAGTAAACATTTCTTTTCCAGTGTTGATTATCATTCCGTCTAATGTTTATTTTCATAGTTTTCTTTGATCTAAACACAAATAACAATAAAGTTAACTCCATTTCTTTGAACTAACAAAACTATACTGTGGCCAAATTTGGAGCAAATTTTAAAGTGGCTTTTTTGTTTTTCTCCCAAGCCACATAACAGATTTATGGAGTAGATACTTGCATATCTCATATCCTCCCCTGTATAGGAATGTCTCTATGGCTAACAGTAATTTACCTGCTATGGGCCTCTTTCCAACTTTACTGAACAGGCTGGGGCCTGTAAGCGTCTGGGCACATACTCAATAGCAGTCAAGGGAGCATGAGCAGTTCAAGGCTTTGGATCTGGGCTCATCGTGTTGTGTTATGATAATTGCTACAGTTTTACAGGGGTTGACTATGGCTCTGCTGGGCTGGCTGGTGGGTTATAAAACCAGAATGTAGTCAGTTACCCTCACTGCATTTCTTATGCTTACCTATGTCACAGGCAGAGAGGCAGGGCAAGGATGGCAGCAGTCCAGGTCTGCGCCTGTCAGGATCTCTGCACAAGGGGAGCTGGAAAGTCATTGTTAGTGCTTCTTCCTCCGGGACCAGAACCAAGCAGCCAGAGCATCAGGTTGTATCTTCACAGACTTCTTCCATCAGAAATTTGACAGACAAGTATGTAGTATGGGACTTGGAAACAACTACATTCCTAATGCGAATATTATACAATTGTAAAATATGTACTACAGTATTTATTATATTGCTTGAGACCCTGTCTATGCTGCTGGAGGTGTTTTAATCTGTACATATTTAAAAATTCTGCCAAAACACAGGTCTGCTTAGGAGGCCAAAACTGCAAGATGGTCTCAGGTAAAGATATTGACTGTGTCTCAGAAAACTGGTGCCTGGTAGCACCTGCTGGGGTGATGGTCAAGGGTCTGTATCTGCAATGGAAAGCATATACGTCAACTTCAGATTACAGCTAGCATATGTTGTAGCTGTTCTGTTCAGCCCTCCTACATACAGTGTCTCTGAAATTGGCCAAAGTTATCAATAAAGACCACAGTGCCCAACTTCAGTCAATCAGCTAGAGAAGAGTCATATACTGGATAATATCACTGCTTTTGTAAGTTTTTTGAGGATATGATACAGAAACACGAGAGATTTTCAGGTTCTATAAAATATAATAATTTTTTTTCTCTCTCCAATTATATTCCTGTTTTTTTCACACAGGTTGGCCAAGTTGAAAAAGGGCATCCAGTCTAATGATTGACTGCCTTTGTGAGCAGATCCAAGTTTCATTCTTAAATCAGCCGTCATATGGTTGATGACATGGACAAAGCCAATCCTCATAGTTCCTGAAGCAAATAGTCTTCCCCTTTACTGTACACTTTGACAAAATTATGATTTCACCACTGAAATAAATGTCAAAATTTCCACCATCCTCAGATGGATTGGGGTTTGTTCTTTGGCTTCTAAGTGCAGATGGCCTGTTAAAGGGCTTATTTTTAAATCAGGAGGTGTGCAAGTGCTTCAAGAGATTTTAAAAATAAAAGTGAATACAAATAACGAGCTCAGTTATTGCTAAAGCACATCATGAGAAAATGGACATGTTTAAGGATAAATCAGAACTAATCTCAGTGACTGCAGGTTATTCACACTTGAGCAAGAATGAAAATTTAGTTCCTGAACTGTGTAGAACAGTTTTGGCTGAAACATTTTTACTTTTTTTTTCTTTTCTTTTTTAATTACATATAAAAATGCCGAATAGAAAACAGTTGCTGACTTCTGTTAACAAATTAGAGTATTTCTGATCCTTGAGCAGGGAGTCCTCACAAGGCTCCTGCCTAAATATGCAAAAGCTTTTCCCTGTAACAGAGGATCCTCACAATGACAAACACAACCAAAAAGCACTGCTTATTCTGTTTCCTTTTTTTTATTTTTTATTTTCCTTTTTAACATTATGAAAACAGGAATACCAGAGCTGATACTGCAATTATTGTGCAGTTTAATTTCATATAAATATACTTAGGAATATGGGGCAGGGAAAAACCACATGCATCTAAGGCTCTTTTTCCTAATTTGCTGGCAATTGTAGCATAGGTACAAGGCCCTGAATAAGCCCCCATTAACATTCACTGTTGATGTCCTAAAGAACAAAGCTAGAAAAGTTGAGAGCTACAGAATACCCATTTCTGAATGGAGGGGTGTGAATCAGTGCACTTCCAAAACTTGAGCTTTACATTCTTAAATAATTTTAAGTAAAAATACATAGAATGTTCACATGCTAGAAAAAGCTCTCCCTATTTCTTGTTACCAAATGAAATGGGACTTTGACATGTAGAAGCAGAGTCCTTTGTATTCCCTAGTCCTTGAGACTGCATGTCTTTCTTGCTGGATAATTCAGAGCTAAATACAAAATTCTGCTCAGCATTCTTCCATCCTCCTTTTTTGAATAAATGCTTCTACTTTATATTTTGTCAAAAATGACCAGAAAGCCTTGTGGACAGGAGTAGCAGCATCTGCCTGAGTCTGCAGAAGCCTGAAATGGCTGAAATGAGAGGTATACGGCTTGAAAACTAAAGATGATAGCCTATGTTATGCCAAAAACTCAGCTCAAAATAAATGGGAATTAACATAAAAATAAACAGTACGTGGCTTACTGTAATGATGGCCCCATGTGGGGGTTTTGTGTTTGTGGTTTTTAATACTCAATTAAATAATATTTAGTATTAATTTTTATATGTACAACATAAACAAATTGTTTGCAATAATTATGGTAACCTGCTTTGCTCCTGATGGCCCAGGCCTTAGTGAGTGTAAAGCCTTTGTGGTGCCTAACAAGGCATAAAGCTAGTTACCTTGTGGTGGAGCATGTCTGTCTTGAAAATTCCTCCTCAAAAAGGCTCTCTAGCAGGATGACGATGCTCTTCACATGTCGGGACCGAAACATGAGTTGTGCCTCAAAAATCTTATGTTATATAGTCCCACAATAACTCTTCTTCTATCTCCAGTAATTTTCCTATACTGTTTCTGGTCTGTTTCCTTCTGCTCAGCAGGAGGAGGGTTTGTTCTTTGTCTTTGTTGCTATTAATTTTCCTGTAACTACTATTTACTATATTCACATGCCATCCACTATCAAGCTCCTAAAACAGTGTTAAAATATATTAAATTCCTCATTAAAAACAGTAACAAAATGATTTTTACTAAATAAATACATGCAGCTTCTCTCAGATCATGCAGTAAGAAAGCTGAATATAGAACTAAAGTTTGCAGAACTTCGGAGGACAAAGGAGCATTTTACTAAAGAACCTTTTCCCAACACTCAGAGCTCTGATAGTGCTTAGAGGAAACAATAAATCTTTCTCTTTGTCACCCTTCCCTGTGTTTCTTCTGTTTTCTTGAATTAGGGAAAAAAAAAAAAAACAAACACACAAAACAAAAAAACAACAACAACAAAAAAAAAACACACACAAAAAAAAAAAAATAAGAGAGAGTTGGTGCTACTTACAAGGCAGCTTCCTTGATGTTTCTGGTAGTCCAACCAAGGGACAAGATTGTCTGTGCAGGAAGGAGAGTTGAACAATTCATCCTGTAAGGGAAAAGAAAACAGAAGTGGAAATCCTTTGTAAGAAGAATAGTGGTTGGAATTTATAGCTGCATACTTTCACTAATGACTTTGCAAACATTTAGCCAGAGATAACCCAGAAATTCAGTTGCACTTTATTTAATATTCAGATAAGGACCATTCACCTGCTGTTAAGCTACAGCATCTACAATCATTCTTTGAATACTGATAATTATATGAAGCAGACTCCCCTAGAGGCTGGAAGTCTAGTCTGGATTCACCTGGAATACAAAGATGAATAATATTGCATATTACATGCACCCAAGTAGTTGCAATTTATAGAAATGTCCATTTATGCTCCTGAAAAAAAGATGTGTATTTCCCTAGGGGTACAGAATATGATGATAAAAACCTGTGTGGGGGACTGTTTGAATTGTAACTCCTAGAGTGCCTGTTGTTGATTAATTAATAAACAAATAAATCATTACATTTAGCCAGATACCTCACTACAAGACCATAAAAGAGAAAATGTTAAAAAAAGGATTTTTTGTGCCTCACCATATGGAAGGGTTACTTAGAGACACAAGGAACAAGTACTAGAACTGGCATCTGAATGGCTCAGAGTAGATGCGTATATACAGTATTTTAAAAAGAGCAGCATTATGAATATGCTCTGCTTCCCTCCTCTTTTCTTCCCCTTTCTCCCATCAGGTGCCTTGTCCTTGTTCTCCCCTCTCATTTGTTGATGGCTGATAACACCTTATCTCCACTAGGGAAGCAACCGGCAAGTTTGCTTCTTCCTCGCAAGACTGAGGGTATAATTACAACAATGCACCTGCTCAGTCCTCTGGTGGCTCAGTGAGCCTACATCCATGTCAAAATCCATGCTGTGAGGGTAATTTGATAATCTCACTTTTTTTCATATGCTTTATATGAATAAATCACCAGAACAAGCCTCCGTTGAGTTGGTTCAGTTTAATCTCACAAATTTGTGTCAACTCTTTGTTGCCAGAAGAATTTTATCATTTGATCTCATGGTTACACTTTAGTAGACTTTAGTACATATTTTATTTCACTCTCCAGAATATAAAATTCCATTTTGTGTCAAAACCATTTTTTTATTATTATCTATTTATATTTCAGTGCTACTTACGGGCTTCAACTGAGATCAGGGTCTTGTTGTACGAGACAATACAAAAACATGCAATAAAAGAATTCTAGTCCTGGGAGCCTTGTAAGCTGAATAAAAGCTGGGAGAAAGGAAATATTACCCCCATTTTACAGTTGGGAAACTGAAGTTCTGACAGTCTTCCATACAACATACTGCAGTGCCATATAGCAATGCTGAAGAGAGGATTCTGAAAAAGCTATAAAGTCCAGAATCTATGCAAAACAAAGGTGGATTTAAACCCTATTCTACTGGCAAGCAGCAATGTAAGTTTTAATAAGATATAGACATACACTAGTTTTTTAGTCAGATACTTCATTGAGTATCATTTGTACACTGAGCATCCCAAGGCTTCCTTGGCCTTCTGTATGCTTATTTGTCTCCCAACCCCCACTTCAAAGGCAGTAGACACCAGTTTTTGATGCTGTCTTCTTAGGCTCATAAGAGTTAGCCTGCCTCTGCTTCCTCTGGCATTTAACAAAAATTTACCTCTAGCCCTGTGATGCCACAGTGGTGTCAAATCTCTCTGACTTCAGCAGCCTCCAGGCTCATAAGAGATATATCAAGGGTCTGTTAGGTTCTCCTTCCCAAGATCCAAAGGGTAATGTAATCTTTTTGTCCTTGAACAGAGCCTGGAATCTCCTGTATTGGAATACTGTTCCTCATTCAATCTGCTGCTCCCAGAAGACCCCATAAAATCCTGGGGAAGGGGTGGCCAACAGAGGGTCTTCACTCAAGACGAAGCAGCAGAGAAGCACTTTGATATGCCCTGAAGACATAGCAGAAATGGCAAGTTCACTGTTTTCCCTTCAAAGATTACTAAATATAGGATGGGAGACTGCCAGGAATGAGGGTGTGGGGAGCAGTTTGCACAGAGGTGCTTGTGTCCCTCTCAAATCTGCAGGGCCACTGCAGGAAATTTCAAACGAGCTTGCAGCATTTGATTTGCAGAACCCTCTCAGCTAAACTCTTCACCATCCTGCCTACACCACTCTAGCATTGCCTTTGGACTAAAATCCAGTTCAGACTAATTGTCAAGGATCAGATAACAGGAAAATATTTCTATTTGACAGTCTACTATTTTTCAATTGTTCCTCTGTTACATATCTAAGTAAACATTTGTTCCACTTATCATTTCTGAGCAAAAGACATGAATCATTTGACTAGTAAAACCACAACGACAGCTGCTGCTTGTTAGAAACAGTCATCTTGTTCAAGGGCCTGCTATGGAGGAGTTCTTCAGGAAACTGTTTCTTACTTTTAGTGCTTTACAGTGCAATGAAAGCAAAGTTGCAGAAATTAGGGCATTTTTATTTCACTTATGTGATTGGCAAAACACACAGGCACACACACGGAGCAATCATTACAGCTGAGCTAGTAGTCCCCAAGAAACAGGAAAATACTCATTTAACAATACTACTAATGCTGTAATACTTACGTTTTATGATTTAGTGACGTTTATACGGCTCTCCATAACACAGGTCAAAGAAAACTGCATTAAGGGTCCCTTTGCAAATAGATTATAGTATTGGGGATTTTGGTGTTGGATAAAATATTTATGCCAGTTATTATGCACGTACCAGCAATGGTTTTCACCATTCTGGTTTCTCCAGGTCTCGGGAGCAAATTAATTCTGGATTCATAAAATCCCTAGAAACCAGTCGTCAGTGGTCACTACTGCATTACTGCCAGATAAAGCTTCTCCAATCAGTGGTAAAAGAAAAAGAAGAATCCGTTTTAGAAGCCTGATTAGGATAGGAAAACCAGGGAGGGCCACTGTACTTAATTGCAATAAAATACTTTCTAGATTAGTAGAAACAAAATAAGGAACAAAACTGGATCACAAGGAGTTCAAGAACAAACAAGTGAAACTGAGTCAAGTTAGACTTAAAGATTGTTTGCTTTCTAAGCGTGCTGGTTCAAAGGCATTATAGACCATAAGGGCCAAGATCTGATTGTTTCTGTGACCTCTGTGAAACAAAATTGTATTAAACACAGGCCTAAGATTTAAGCATTTTATCAGACAAACTCACTGGAGTGGTATACCCTGTATGATGCCCTTATTGTCAGCTTTGAAGGGAGAAGCCAAAGACTAAATGAGCACAGAGACTGCATGTGTCCCAGCAGAGCAGAGAGGAGGAACATTGGCAGGGCAATGTAGAGATGTTACCAAGTAGTCTGCTCTGCCGTGAAACAGGAGCACTTGTGGCTTTGTGGCTATTACTTAAATACCTTTCAAACCTCCCAAATTAATTTGCAAACAGTAAAGAAGAAAGAGTTTAAAAATATATAAAAATGGATTGTTGGATTATGGCAAAAGAAAAGGAAAGCAGAACAGAAAGACGGTGGAGGGAAGTGTGGCACCGAGGAGGCAAAGCTGAGGTTTATTATAGGTTAGAAATCTGCAAAACTGCCACCAATTCAAGGATAGTATTCAGCGAGGTTTCTAAAGATCATATCCTACCCTTCATTTACCCTCACCACACTCACTGATGGGAGTCAGTACTTTGCTGCAGCTGGATATTTAGAAGTCATTTGTTCTGTGTAACATGCCTTTTCTTACTAATCTTAGTCAAGTAAGCAGTCCATCCTCATGTGTCATCCCACAGAAGTCAAATGTGCTATTAGCATAAGTGATGATTACTTATCTGTGTGAGGTCTTGGGAGGTTGGGTCTTTTAGCATCAGTATACTTGACATGTCAGTCTTTCTACTACAACTTAATAAAATGGGGCCCAATTCAGTTCAGAGGTGCCTTGAGGAATAAGCTGGTCTTAAATGGTGCTTAGGCCTTTGACTGGACCTCTGCAAACTCCAAATTTCATTGAGTGAATACTAATTACTCAAAGGGGGGCTATTAAATTATAGACTCAGTTCTTCAGCGTATCTGGGAGCATAGTACCTTTGCAAGTGCCTCAGCAAGGTAATGTAAATCCTAGCATACTCAGCAGAAAGTTCTGGTAAGTCTGCTTTCATTGGTGAAAATAGGGATTGCAGAAATGCCATTAATAAATAGTTCAGAGAATGTGTACCTGTTGATGTGTAAACATCAACCTAGAAGAATGCTGTGCACTAAAAATGGACAGTCTGAGGCAATGGAGAACACGGCATCTCACAGCCGCACTGAAAAGAAAATCTTCCTTCCAGTCAGGTGGGTGGAAAAGGCCAAATTCAGAAACCCTAGCAGTCAGTTGAAATACTTCTGTTCTGATGAGCTCTGAATTAGGCCATTACTAAGCACACTGAGGCATTCTTGATGCATCTCAGTCTTGGATGATTGTGTACAGTAACGCACTTAGTGTAGCTTCCGTACAATGAATCAGATACCCATAATCAACTACTTGGTGCAAGAAGGAATCAATCAGTTCATTTTCTATGCCGCGCACCTCTCCTAAGGAATAACTCCTAATTGCTGTGTGATAAATCAGCGAACAACATCACTCATGTTAAGCACGATTTTAAAGCATCATGTGTATTTCTAACAGCTGATTTTCCCTCTGTTTTTAACTTTTTCTTGTCTTTTTGTTCTTTACCTGATTTTTGAGCAGCTGCTAACCTTGGAGTGATTCGTGTATTCTTTCTGAACCTTCATTCTAAGATCCTACAGTTCTCATAGAATTTATATCTTTTGTGTGAATACTGCAGCAATTCCTTATGCCCTTTGCAACCACCTCCTTCCCAAAGTGTTATGGATGTGTCAAAATTTTGGATCATAGAATTATAGAATCATAGAATAGTTAGGGTTGGAAAGGACCTTAACACCACCTAGTTCCAACCCCCCTGCCAGGGGCAGGGACACCGCACACTAAACCATGCCATCCAAGGCTATGCCCAACCCAGCCTTGAGCACTGCCAGTGATGGAGCATTCACAACTTCCCTGGGCAACAAATTCCAGGGCCTCACCACCCTCACAGTAAAGAATTTCTTCCTCAGATCCAATCTAAACTTCCCCTGTTTCAGTTTTAACCCGTTACCCCTTGTCCTCTCACCACAGTCCCTCATGAAGAGTCCCTCCCCAGCATCCCTATAGGCCCCCTTCAGGTATTAGAAGGCTGCTATGAGGTCTCCATGCAGCCTTCTCTTCTCCAGGCTGAACAGCCCCAACTTTCTCAGCCTATCTTCATACGGGAGGTGCTCAGTCCCCTGATCATCCTCGTGGCCCTCCTTTGGACTTGTTCCAACAGTTCCATGTCCTTTTTATGTTGAGGACACCAGAACTGCACACAATACTCCAAGTGAGGTCTCACGAGAGCAGAGTAGAAGGGCAGGAGCACCTCCGTCGGCCTGCTGGTCACACTCCTTTTGATGCAGCCCAGGATATGGTCGGCCTTCCGGGCTGCAAGCGCACACTGCCAGCTCATGTTCATTTTTTCATCAACCCACACCCCCAAGTCCTTCTTCGCAGGCCTGCTCTGAATCTCCTCCCTGCCCAATCTGTAGCTGTGCCTGGCATTGCTCCAACCCAGGTGGAGGACTTTACATTTAGCATGGTTAAACTTCATTAGGTTGGCATGAGCCCACCTCAGAAGTGTGTCAAGGTCCCTCTGGATGGCATTCCTTCCCTCCAATGTATCAACCGAACCACACAGCTTGGTGTCATCGGCAAACTTGCTGAGGGCGCACTCAATCCCACTGTCCATGTCACCCACAAAGATGTTGAACAAGACCGGTCCCAACACCGATCCCTGGGGGACACCACTCGTTACTGGTCTCCAGCTGGACATTGAGCCATTGAGCACAGCTCTTTGCGTGCAGCCATCTGGCCAGTTATCCACCGAGTGGTTCACCTATCAAATTGATGTCTCTCCAACTTAGAGACAGTGTCAAAGGCTTTACACAAGTCCAGGTAGATGACATCAACTGCTCTACCCCTGTCCATCAGTTCCGTAGCCCCTTCATAGAAGGCCACCAGATTGGTCAGGCAGGATTTCCCCTTAGTGAAGCCATGCTGGCTGTCATAATTTCCTACCCAACATGTGATCTGCTATAGTTACAGAGTGCATTAATAGCTTTCTATGTGACTGTAAAAGGCTTTTTAAAAAGAAGAAGATTTTTGAAAAAATATTAATCAATAGTACAAAAAATATTGCCCAGCTGCAAGACCTAGGAAATTTGGCATACTAGATCACAAGTAGTGGACCCCGCATAACTTTTGATCTTTAGCTTTGCTTGCTGCATCTGTTAAAAAAAATTGGCTGTCTGTACACCTACTGTACTTCCAGCTTTCCAACCAGGTGTTTGTGAAGAATTACATCAATTAATTAGTACAGAAATCATTTGCCAAATTATGTGCATTAAAGTCATATATATCCAGGTCAGTCCTGTAAAATCATATATATAAAGTACATTTCACACAGTGCATCAAATAGACATTTGATGGAACACTCCAATCTACATATTAAATGGCAAACAAGTCCACACTAAATTAACAACTAAGAAACATCATTATCAATAACAACGAAAAAGTGCTGTGAGAACTTCTTTTTTTCTTTTTCTAGTTGTCTGGACAACATAAGTTTTTCTTCTGTTTTATTTAAAATCAAGTTCAGACATTTTCAGAGTTTAGATGTCTTTGCTCTCTGATGCTCTTGTACAGCCCAAGAACATGCCCAACTTCATCTGGCTATAATTCATACACAGTCAATAGAACATTCTCATTTGAAAATTAAAAACCTTTGGAAAAAGCTTGCTTAATCAATTTGAAAAAGATTTTGAGATCTTTATGTGTCCACCACTATGTTTAAAATAAGTATTTTTTATCTGCTATTCATCCAAAGACCTGATTTTTCTTTATTTCCCTGTTACCCTGGCAGTTTAGCCAGTAGAGCTTTTATATTCCTCCCACTGGAGTAGCACAGAGGAATTCATCTGATTCCAGTAGGTAGTACTTATTTCATTATCATGTTACAGTAAATAAAGGTTATGATTCCAAACTATTTTGCCTGCAGTCTGCACACTAACCATGCAAACAGTGGTATGTGGAAAAGTTGACTACATCACAAGAAATTAACTTCCTGCAAGGATTTTCTTGAACTGGTTTCAAAATAATCCGCTGTTTGCCATCTTTCCTGCACAGAGTTTCTGGAGGGTAACTGCATTATGTGCATGTATAGTATGCAAAAGGAAGCATTCACTGAAGTCTTTCTTTCTGCTAACAAATGTAACTACAACACATTATTTGTGTCAAAAAGAGGTGCCTGAAAGCAAAACTCCAGATGTGAATAAGATTGCAGATGTATGAGTTGTAAAATAACTACTAATGGAAGGAGAAATACTCCTCTTTTTCACTTTCTGCTGAGTGACAAAGGTTGCATCTAATGATAATTTGAATATTCTGCCAACAGTTGGTGGTATTCTGCCCTTGCCTAAATAAATAAATAAATAAATAAATATTTCCATCTCTCACAGCAAATGCCCTGTAAGTCTATAGAAAACAAATTAGGAATGTGTTATTCTCAATGAAAAAAGTCTCCATGAGACCTATAATTTTATTTTTTTTAGTGTACAGAATAACATAAATCAAAAGAAGCAATAGTCTAGCTTATGTTTTGACTACTTTGACCCTCTTCAACCCCTGCCAATTTTTATCTCATTTTTGTTTAACTTTGTACATCAGAGTTTAATTTTAAATCTGGTCCTGAAGACAGTGATGTATAGGGTACATCAAGTATAGCTTAAATTACCCTCTCCCCAGTGATTTGAAGTTGAGGGGAGGGTCTTACTCCACAGCAGGGTGGGAAAGAGAAATGGTCAGATGCTGCCCTTTGAACCTGACCACCCTCAGCTACAGAAACATTTATGCCAGAACATCATTTATTGATTTTATTATATTTTAGGATCTCTTAAAACTGTTGGTGAAGTTTCCCATATATTAATTTTTGACACATGCATATAAAAACAGAATTATGGGTTGAGTAGAAACTATAAATATAGACAACGCTGCCCAATAAACTTACATCGTTTCACTTATAGGTTTGTATTCCAGCTGATCATTCCTAGCAGCCTGTCTTGGAAAATAAATGTTACCCTTCTGATAAGCTCACCAATTTGAAGATTAAAGCTGCATTTGAGGATTAAAGTTTTTCTTATTTGATTATTGTTGTGTCCTGTAGTGGTGGAAGATAAATATTAATAAAATGTTAAAGTCCAATTCTGCTCACTTTACTCAAGTGAGTGTTTTATACCCTGAGACTGAACAAATTATGCAGGATTCAGCCCTTAAGGATTCAGGGCTGATGCTCTGCTTTCTCAGTCCACTAAAAATAAGTCTCCCGTGAAATGTTACATGTACCCGGTAAAACTCATGAACCCTCTGCTGCCAGAGGAAACTCCCACTGATGGGGAGCTCCAAGAACTCGCCATCGAATTACACACCAGTGAGCTATGTGTTTTCTGTTAAGGAGAACAAAAACCACAAGAAGCACTCTCCAAAAGACCGCAAAAGAGGGTTGGCACCTGTGTCTCCTCAGAGCAGAAGTTTTGGAGTTGTGTTATCACGTGGCCTGCTGACCCTGGGAGAGCAGCGCTGACCTTGACTGACATGCAGAAGTCTATTGCTATGACTCTCCTGAGAGCACAAACCAGCTGCAAACTGCTGCAATGATTAACCCTTATGTGTTGTAGACGTAACGTCAAGTCATGGTAATAAAGCTTTCACTGCGTAACAGATCTCTTGCTTTGTAAATTGTTGCTCTTATCAGCTGCACTGTAGGATGTTATCCCTTTTCTGTGAAGCATGACTGCTGTGCTCTTCACTGGAAAGGCTACCAGATCTATAAAGTCTGTGATATTTATTCAGTTGCTTTGGAGAATAATACAGAGAATATGCATTGCTTAAACTGAAAATGCTGTGTGTAAAAACAAAACAAAAAAGAAACATTAAATACTCATACATATGAAACAATATATTAATTAAAATCCAGAATGCCTGTAGCAGATTTGAATCTGGGAACACCAGATTTGCTATAACAGACAACTGTGTTGTTCCACTGAGACCGGGCTCCTGTTTGTGGAAGTAATTTACACCCAACATTTAGTAAAAACACACACTCTTTAAGCCTGTGAGGTACCTGAACTATTAGAGAGTTTTGCTGGTTGGCTTGTAGCTATCAGCACACACCTTCCGAAAACGTAAGCAGTGTAAGTAGTATTTTGTTGTGCACTTCAAATATCAGACCCAAATATATTTGCAAAGGAGCCAATAGGAGATTTGATCATGTACCGGTGTACAATCCAAACTATGGGCTGTGAATAGGACCCTGCCTTCCTCACCCTGCCTTTTATCTCAGCATACTTCCTACTCTTCAGTCTTTCCCTTGCCAAATCTATGGCCATGTCACAGCTCCAAAAGTAAAAGTGAAGGGGGTTGGAACTAGATGATCTTAAGGTCCTTCCCAACTCTAGCTATTCTATGATTCTATGGTACTATCTGCTTTAGTCTGCAAAGAAAGAGCCAAAAACACTATCACTGGAGGTGAAAGCTTCTTTGTATCACAAGGATCATGAAGACAGTGAGGCACAGGCACCAGCGGCCCAGAGAAGCTGTGGCTGTTCCATACCTGGCAGTGTTCAAGGCCAGGTTGGATGAGGTTTGAAGCAACCTGTTCTAGCAGAAGGTGTCCCTGCCCATGGCAGGGGCTTGGAACTAGATGAGCTTTAAGGGCCTTCCAACTCAAACCATTCTACAATGACTGTTGCTGCCCACATTGACTGTCTCAGAGAGACTTTCCAGCATCCCACCAACCAAGCAGAGTGAAAAGGATTTGTTCGATGTATCCACTGATGGGAGCAGCAGCTCTCTTTATTTTAGGGGCACAGGACTGCCAGTCCTCACTGTTACTCCTGTCTCTGCAGCTCAGAGACTGGGCAGCCCATGAGCAGTGCTCTGCCCACAGCTCCCAGACGTGGCTTATGGGGTTTATACACAACCTTATTCAAAGGATAAAACTAGTATCTATGTTAAGGAATTAAGGAGGAAAAAAAAAATCACTTTGGTATAAACAGTGGAAAAGTAAATTCAGTTTAAGGAAACAAAAAATTATCACCCTAAAAAAATCCTGAGGTGTTCTGAGTTTTGCTAGGGGTGTTCACATATTGTAAAATGTGTCTGTGAAAGGCCTCGCACTGTTTGGGAATGTAGTATATTAACATCACCTGCAAAGTGCAGGTTGAGAAAAAGTGTGTGGGAAAGCACTTTCAGCTCAGGAGTAACAACTAGGAGGGAGGCTACAGGGAAGATGGGTTTCCCTGCAAGATTCCCTCATGTTCAGAGGGAGAAGGTTAGTGCTCTTTGATAAGAAGTAAATTAACACCACTCTGTGGTCCCTGACTCGTCCTTTTCTCCGCCTCTTTTAATCATCTTGCTTTGGCTCGCCCTTGGTGCAATGGAGGCAGATCTGCAGATGCTGCATGAGGAGTTTATTCCTCACCAAAGAAGAAGTTGGTCTGGACAAATTATGCTTTGCTGTTTGGTATCTGGATTCAGCTGCTGGAAAACCACTGCAGATAGTTTTATTGCTTAAGCGAGGCTAGTAAGGTTGGTCCTCCCTCACTAGCACAGGGAGCGTTTTCTGTGGGAACTGCAGATGAGTTTATGCCTCTTTCCTTCTTCGTAGGCACATAAGTATCAACATTGTAACACCAGCAGCTGTAGATTAAACAATAATAAAATACTATCAAAAGCCCTGCTAAGCAAACGTAGAAGGAAAGACTGACAAAACAGGTAACAGCTCCAAACCAGGCAGAAACAGGAGAGGCAGGGACTCCAACAATTCCCTTTTATTTTATCAGTTCCTGCAGCTCCTGTTTTTCTCTGAATAGCTGCTGTGGTCTCCCAGGTGGAGACTATCACCCTCTGAAGGAAGCAGAAGCTGTCCATCCCTCTTTAGGAGGATAGAAAGAGTGTTTTGGTGGTGGTGTTTTGTCTCTTGACTAGCTCCTGCAGGTGTGTTGCTGGTGAGGAAAAGCAAGAGGCAGCAATAGCAGTAATGGGCTTTGGCTACTGTGGAGGGCCCCATGTGCCCTTCCATGTCTCATCTCTCCTCTGGCTGTCGATCTGATTTCCAAGGTACTGCTGCCCTGATATTTGGTTACACAAAGGGGAGAAAGAAGCGAGAAGTTTACTGGAGATTATTGGGCTCTCCTGTGGCGTTTCTTTGTGAAGGGGGTATCGTCTCCTCTATTAGCTCCCATTAGTATCAAACCTCTACTATTAATAGGATTTGCATACGGAAAGGGAGAGGATTGACCTTTACATGCATTAAATAAAGCAAATTTTAAGAAAAAATTTTATTTAAAAGCATTAGTATAATAAAAAATACAAGGACAAATACATAGACATACGTATCTGTGTTTTTGTTAACACTAGCGAGCAAATTATTGCAGGGGAAAATTTGCATCATCGGAATACATATTCCACACTCCATACTGATCTATGTTGTGATGCAGGATTATCTTTGCATGGCTCTTCTTTCAGAGTATAACTTCTTTTTATAAAATAGCCTATTATTAACTCCCATTGGGGACCTCCTTATAAATGAGGAACTGGCCCTCAAGGGACTGGCCTGGCTAGAAAAGTGTGTTATTAAATAATAAGGGGGAAAAACCGGCATATTAGAATAATAAGAAATATAATTAGCTCATTTCTTTGGTTTTTTTGGTTGGCTTGCCTTTTTTTTTTTTTTTAGAAAATATTTGAAAAAATGTATAGCCAAGCTTTAATTAAACATATTCTCTGGATATTTGGATTGTGTAAGAGCTGGAAAATCCTGTTGTGTTTTGGGGGGATTAATGGCATCCATTTAAGGTTCTAGTCTCCAAAACATAGTCAGGTATCACCACTCTTCTTGCAATGTTGTGCATAGGTAATGCCTGCCTGTGACACTGGGTCACAAGCTGCCCCTCAGAGTGGTGAGCTCAGTCCAGGGATGTAACTAAACGTCTCCCAATCTTCTGCATGGGAGCAACCTGGGTTCTTCATACTGAAACTGACTAAATTCACAGATACAAAATATCATTGCTCCTAATAATAAGTATTGATTTACATGTGCTGAAAAGTGGCTGCTGCATTAACAGTGAGTAGTCTAAAATATAATTAGTTTAGTAACACTCATACCACCATCTTGCTTTTGAGGCTGATTCTTGAGATGCCCACGTCCAATTGTCTCTGAATCTCTGGCATTGTTCCGCTTTTCTGTCTTAACCCATCCACCCACCAGCTTTCTGACACAAGCCTTTGCAAAGTGCTCTGAGATGATCAGATCAAACTTGCTGCTGGTTCAAGGTTGTATTAATCAGTATTTTGTGCTGTTAGTTATGCAGCTCAGTCTGTAAATTCAACTAGTTATGCTCTTCTGTTCCACCTCAGAGCTTAGCTGTGTCATCTGCTGAATTCAGCTCTAAACAGCTGAAGTTGGTGAAATTAAATAAAGCACGAGCATCCTTTGGTCTGTAGCTCTTTGCCTTTAAAATAGTTACTCATTGTAACCTTAACAATTATTAAGAAAAGAATCCTCATAAAAGAATTTAGTGTTAGGATGGAGCTCTGTCTGATATTGGAACAATTATGGAGCAGATGCATCCATTCCTAACAAAGTGACCTTTTCATCAAGTTGCAAAACATTAAAGGTTAAATAATGTCTGAAAGGAAGTTAATACTTTTAGAACATTAGGGGAAGGAAAAAAAAAAAAAAAAAAAAAGTCATTCTTTCAAGACCTGGCCAAAACCAGTGGGAAACTAAGATGACTGTTTAGGCACATCCAGCCATTATTTAAGTCTCATTAGAGAAGGATGTGAAGTAGTTTACATCGCCTGGTTTGTTTTAAAATTAGAAGTGCTTTTTCAGAGAAGAAATGAGATTTGATAAGAATAAATACCGAAAGCAAGAAATCTGCTCTAAAGCTGGTTAATTGCTATTTTAAAGTTTCATTTCTTTCTCTCCATTGTGTAGAGATGACGTGAGAACAAAGGGAAAGAATCGGGGATGGTGTCAGGTTTTCTTTACTTTCCACCTGCCCCGGATGGCGGAAACTCCGGCTCGGTACTATCGAAAGCGGGCAGAGCCGCTGCTCACGCCCCGACACTTCCCCTCGCAGACCAGCACTGGGAGCAGGGGCCTGAGCGCGGAGCGGGGAGCAAGTCCACGGAGGGCTGCGCGGGGCCTGTCCGCAGCTTTCCCAGGGCGCGGCGTACAGCGGCGGATTCGTATTCATATTTGCACTCTTCTTCCTCTCTCAGAGAAGGTGTGAGGATGCTGAGTGCCGTCCGCATGTGCGGAGCCCTGCGCGGAGGGAGAGGGACCGCGGCTTCAACTCCCGCACATGTTCTGCGGCATCCGGGCGCTGTGCTCCTCGGACACAATAAATTTAATAAAGCCCTTCTAAACAGTAGTTGCTGGGGAGCAGGGACTCACGACCCCGCAGCCCCTCCATAAGTCTGGTTTTAAATGCCCGTGTGCCCCGCTGTGGCCTTATCGGCCTGCGCAGCTTTACCCCCACGTCGGGGGGGATTCGGAGGCAGCCGGTCGCCAACCCTGTCGCGGTCTGCGTCCCTTCGGGGCTCTTTGTGGGGCCGGTTGTAGCGTCTTTTCACTCGGTGGATGAGTAACCAGGTGGTGGGGCTGGGAGTAAAGCGGGTAGAGGTGCGTCTCTAGCAGCCAGGTAATTGAGGAGAAACTTGCATATCCTAATGCAAGCACTATGTACAAATCACTAAAAAACTCGCCTGGTAAATAGGTTTCTGTGGGAAGAAAGAAGAATTTGCTCGGGGTTAGGCTTTATCAACTTCCCACTTCACCTGTTTTTTCCTTTTAAGCGTATCTGCGCACAACAAAATCTTTATTGCGCTAAATCACAGGCGGTAAGCAAAGGAATAGCGGCGTGAGCTGTGCAATCAAAACTTTCAGGTGCCGCGAGAAATAAGAGGGGAATCCCTGCCCTTTTCCCAGATGCTCCCCCTCCCCACCGCCCCCCCGCACCTCGCCGTTCAGATTAGCCTAAAACCTCTGCCAGCCTGCCCACAGCCCGCAGCTAGTAAAACCTTGCATAGGTAAAACTAGCTAACCCCCTTCTGCTAGCACAATAGCTTTTGGTGTCACATGTGGTGGAGTTCCAGGCTCTGTAACTATTTTTCATGAAAGATTTTCCTACTGCCCAAGTGCATACATGACGCTACAGCAGCTCTGGTACCGCGTATTTCCTGCAAAGCAGCGTCCGGTTGTTTCTTCAGGGACCCAAAGTCCTTTCAAGGGGAGGGGCGGGGAGAAAGAAAGTGATAAAGTAGCGGGACGAAATAGAGATGATGGATGTTATTTTCGCAAGCGTCGCTTCCAGAAAAGGTGCCAAACGCCGGGGCAGAGGCTGGCCGGGCCGAACACCACTCGCCGCCCCCGAGGAAACCCGGTTGGGGGGAGTGGGGTTCCGGAGAGCTCGGGGGCAGCAGCAGGCAGGCACCGCGAAATGCGGTAGAGTCCTTGATTCCCTCCCCCGGGAGGTGAGGCGGAGAAGCCCCGCTGTCTGGGGGAAGCAGCGGCATCACCCCCCCGCCTTGGTACGGCCGAGGCCGGGATCCGCTCTTGCCGCCCAAGTTCAATTCGAGAACTTCGTGTCGGGCCAGGGCTGCTCCCACGCTGCGTGGGCAGAGGCCCCGCGGGAAGGGGGCCGGCGCCAGGGGGATGGGCGGGCGGAGCGCCCGCTGCGGGCACCGGCACCGCCCGGCGGGCCCCTCTCGGCTGCGCGGAGGGCCGCGGATGGGTGCAGAGCGGCTGTGGCCGCACGGGCCGAGCCGTTGTGGGAGTTCCCTGCCGGCTCCTGAGCCAAAGCGTCCCCTCCCCCAGTGTGTGTTTATTTTATTGGGAGGGGAGATAGTTCTGCTATCTGGGGTTAGGTAGGGAATCACTTTGAACTCCAGACGGAAGCCAATCGATCAGGACACGATTACCTAAATCTTAAAGGGAATGCTTCAAAATATGAAGCTGCCGGGCGTGCTTACCCTTCCCTCTGCTTTTTCCCTGGGCTCTTTCCGAAGCGCCTGCTCTTGCTTACCCGGACACAGCTCTTCCAGTGCTGGTTTTCTGGAGTTTATTCCATGTCAGAATTGTGAAAGTCTTCTGGACAATTTACAGACAAAACATCTGGTTCGTTAAAGCAAAGCTACTGGACTAAGACAAACAAACTTTGCTGCTGTGTAAAATCACTTACCCAAACAATTTACATTCAACAGAAGATTTTAGCCCGAAGAAAAACTTTTATTCATTTGTGTTTAGGAGGTTTGGGAATTTGTAGGCATTTTAAAATAATTTTGCTCTAATACAGTTATGTAGATATTACAAAATTTCTTTGTTCCCCTCTTAGATTCCTGTCGCTGTTATAGTGGTTATTGACAACGCTTTGTATTTTACAAAAGCGGGATAGCATCTTTTTCCATCGTGGGCAGCGGTGTTTTTAAACAAACTTGTCAGATACATGTTCATTCAGTCCAGCCTTAATGAAAACTGCTTCCTGCGTCTTTGTTCTTCGCCGGGAGAAACCGAAGTACTTTTCGCTCCATTTGAGGAGTGCGGGAGGGAGGGCTGGGGCAGAGCCCGGGGTGGGCAGGTCTGACCCCCAAAAAGGGACCCCAGGGTGAGCAGAGGAGGCCGGAGAGTGGGTACCCACCGCCCGGGGAGTCCGGGACACTCTTCTCCCATCCCTGTCCTCAGCGAGAGAGTGGCAAAACACCAGCACTCTGCTGGGAAGAGAGCAAGGTCAAAGCCGAAATACGCTGTTTTCTAAGAGGCAGCTGATCCAAATTTAATAAACTTCCTCACTGGCCCTCCCCAGCTATCCCCACAGCTATCCGCATAGTTATTCCCATAGTTATCTCCATGCTTATCCCCATAGCTATCTACGTACTTATCCCCATAGCCATCCCCGTAGCTATCTCCACAGTTATTCCTATAGTTATCCCCATACTTCTTCCCCTAGTTGTTCCCATAGCTATTTCCTCAGTTATCCCCACAACAGTTAATCCCCGCGTTCCTTTCAGCAGCTCAGCCCGCTCGGACGTGGACGCCTGAGGGAATGTTTCTTGGAAAACTGCTAGAGTTTTCACGTGGGGGGGATGAGATGAACAGTGAAAATGTACCACAAGGAAGGGCACTGCGCTGTGCACACCGTGGAGATATAAACCATTCTTAGCTGACGGGAAATTCAGGAATGGTGGTTATCTCATTATGGGACTTATAAATAATTAGGACCTTGGTTTAAAACTGCCGGGAAGAGCGAGCTTAGAGCTGATCCTCGTGTTCTGAGTCTTTCTAGTTGAAGTCTGTACAGTCATCGATTTTATGCATTATGTTCGTAAATGTTACCCTTAATAAAACTACGGGTTTTGGCTCTCTGGAATAGACCGTGTCCCCCAAAGATGCTGATGCACATGAAGGAATCTGCGTTTCCCTCTGTAACTCGTCTGATAGAAAGTTTAATACATTTTCTTTTTCTTCCCCTAAAAACATGGGTATAGTTAACAACCCAATTATTCCACAACTTCCTGAGTATTTTGGCACTGGGGGTTGTGAATGTGGAAGTGCAGTGCATGTGCTGGGGTGTGCATACAGCTGTTGCCTCCCTCTCTCACTCTCACAAGACAGTTATTATTTCTAGCTGAACTGCCTAAGTTCTTCCTATTGCTGGTTAGGGAAAGTTTAACTTCTGCTTCAACTCTAGACCCAGGCTGGTGCACTCCCACATCACCGTGCCTGCTGCCCACGCTGTGCGGGGCAGCCCCGAGGGGCTCTCCTCAGGGCTTGGGCAATGACACCAGTCTGCGCTGCTGGGGTTGCCGGGGTCTGCGCTCCTGCGGGAAGGCGAGCTCTGCGAGGGAGGCTGCTGAAGCACACACTGCACTACACCCGCACACGGGGATGCGTGAAGCAGCGACAGGGGCCGGGCTGGGCTGGCGGAGTGGGTGCGCACACTCGGAGCCCCTGGCCGAGGCATCCCCCGGGCAGCCTGCGATGCAAAACTGGGGGAAGGTGAGCAGATTTACGAAAAGAGAAGGAGCGGAGGGGGGAGGAAAAAGTTCTTGCAACTTGCCCCCCCACGCCCCCTAAATTAGTGATTGGCCGCTGCAGCCGACTTGTGAAGGCTCAGTGATTCATGCTGCGGATAAGACTCCCGCACGTTTAAGAGCTGCCTTTACAAGGCTGAAATGGCTAAGGACGCCTTGTCACTTCCACGGTGCTTGTGGTCTCTACAGCGTTTTACCAGAGCAAGTGGCTCCGGTGCCCCTGCTCTCACCGGGGTCTCACAAAGTTTAGTACAGCCTCTCCGGCTCTGGAGCTCGGAGGAACACACCATACTGCGCGCTCAGTAGCCCCCAGCCCCGGGGCTCCCCGATCCTCCGGGCTCCGTGCGCTTAACGCGATCCCGGCAGGCGGGAGCGGCCCCGGCCACATCGTTCGTGTGTGTGTGTGGGGGGGGGGGGGGGGGGGTTGGGCGTGAATTATTGAGGTTTTCTATTTCCTTACTCCCACTTAAAGCGGAGGAGGGGGCGGGGAGGAAGAAGTTATTAATCGCAGCCGAGCTCTGTCCGTTTCCCGGGGCTGTGAAACATTTGTAAATACTTATGCTGCGGCTGGTCCCATCCTTCCCGGTGAAGTTGTTGAGCATGTCGGTTATTTGTACCGAACCCCTGGTCTGCGTTATGTCTGATGTGTTGTCGCTGCAATGTGCAGCCCCGGGTGACACTGATGGATGCGCCAATGGTGAGACAGACAGATGTTAGGGCGGATCTAACGGCATGAGGCGGCGAGCGGGGCTGCCCGGGTCTGCCCGCGCCCCGTCCTGCGGCACCCACCCACCCGCTTACACACACACTTACACACAGAGGGGTTCTGGGGAGGGGGGGACGTCTCGGTGCCTTCTCTTAAGTAGATCTGATGGCTCTTTCCCTGAGCAGATACTGTAACTGTGAGGAGCAACCAGCGAGTATCAAATGAGATGGAGCTGAGCGAATTTGGCAGTTGAACCGGCAGTTGACAACTCACCGTTTCCTTGTTTGCAAGAAATGTTTCGTTTCCCCCCGACAGTAGCAATTTCCAGGGGACTTTAAGCGACTGCGATTTTATTATTATTATTTTTTTTAATCCTAAAGATCATCTTAAAAAAGAAAAAAACTCAATAATAATAATTTAAAAAAATCATCCCAATCGTCCTCCACCCTTCATATAAAGTGTATGAATTCCCTGCCACTTGGAGAGGGAAGAGGGAGCAGAGAGCGGCGCGGCGGCTTTTAAGATGCGAAGACGCAACAACAACATCTGCACTTAGTCAGGTATTTGGAATTATCCCAAATCCCGAAGAATGGGGGCGAGCGGAGAGTTTTTTTTTTTTTTTTTTGATCTTACCGTAAAAGTGAGATCATCCTTTTTGTTTTATTCCTCCCCGTGAACTTAAAAAAAAACAAACCCCAAAACCCAAACCCAAACCCGAAAACCAGAAAGAAAGGGAAAAGGAAGGAATAAAAATCGCTACTTTTTTGTTGTTGTTTCCGCGCCCCCCAGCCCCCTCCCAGTCCAGGCGGCCTCCGGCAGCGGACGCGGGCGCGGAGTGCAGAGGAACGGCCGCGCCCGCGCAGGCGGGAGGCGCAAAGACGGCCCGGACCCCTCCACGTTCCCCCCCCCCCCCCCAGCCCCAGCCCTCCCCGCTGGTGCGCGGCCCCGCCGCCCAGGGATGCACAATCAAACCCGCAGCACATCGATCCGCTGGCGCTCGCTGGGCTGAGTTGGGCTGAGCGCGGCGGCTCCGCTGGTGAACTTGGACCAAAAAATTAGCCAAACCCCCCCCAAAATCAAAAGAAAAAAAAAAGCCCCCAAAGAGGAAAAAGTGATCTCCCGAAGAGCTGGGCGCTGCCCGCTGCCCGGCCGGCCGCCGGCACCGCGGGGCAGGGCGCAGCGCCTCAGCCGGCGGAGGCGCCACCGTTACCGGTCCCGGCCGGAGCGGCTCCCGCCGACACTCCTCCCGCAGGCGCGCAGTTGAGACCGGGCGGCCGCGGCGCCAGCCAGGTGGGAGCCGAAGGGCTGGATGTGTGCCGGCGAGCGGCCGGCTGCCCGGCGCTCCGGTGAGTGGGGCTGGGGCGGGCGGCGGCTTGAGGTGCGGGGTAAGGCTGGGGCCCGGGCCGCTACCGCTATCACCCCATGGGGAGGACGGGCTCCGTGGGGACGGTGCTCAAGCTCCGGGGACAGGTACCGGGCCCATCTCACTGGGGCAAGGCGGGGGGCAGAGGTTGCGGGGCAGGATGGTTCCTTGCCCCGGCGTGGCGGCAGGCGATGGCTGAGGGGGGGCTCCGGCGGGGAACGGGTGTGCACGGGTGCGGAAAGGGCAGGGCTGCCGGCGGAGAACGGAGCGGGCTGCGCTGCCCTACCGTGCCGTGCGCGGCGGTTCGGCGGTCAGAGCGCCTCCGCTCCCTCGGGCTGCTGAGGAAAGCGGCGGCGGGCGAAGTTGGGCTGCGGAGGGGGTTCCGTGGTTGAAGGGAGCACCCCGTTGCCGCCGCCCGCCCCGGGCGGACGCTTCTCCCCCGCCGTGGCCGGGCCGGTGGCGGGCGGTCCAGCGGCGCGATGCGCAAAGAGTTAAGGTGCCGTCCGGGGCGGGAGGCGGTGGGAGTGCGGAGCCCCTCTCTCTCTTTGCGGACTAGTTTGAGTGACACTGCGATCATCTCGTTTCCCTTCAAGCTTCGCCTGTTGCCGCCGCTCCAGCGCCGAGCCGGGAGCCGGGGAGTGGAGAGCGCCGGCTGAGGCTCCGCCGACTCCTACCAAGAAATTCCCCGTCTTTATGCCGTGATCTCCCAGCCCGGCCAGGCACCGGGGGCGCGGGGTGGGGTGGGGGGGACTGCGGGCTCCCCCCAGCCCTCCCGCCCGCTCACCTCTTCGGGGGGCTTCCCCTCCTCCTTCCTTCGGGGCGATTTGTCAAACTTCCCCCCTCTTCTGCCAGCAGCAGCAGCAGCAGCAGCAGCAGCAGGAGCAGCAGCAGGGCTGTCCTCTCCTCTGTGCCGCCTCCTCCTCCGCCGCCGCCGCCGCCGCCGCCGCCGCCTCCTCCTCCTCCTCCTCGGCATCGTGTATGCACAGCAACAAAAAATATATCCCCAACCCAGCCCTCGAGCCGAGGCTGGAGCAGCTCACCGGATCTCAGGGGCTGAAGCAACTCTTCCCACCCCCGCGCCCAGGCAGCCCCCCTTCCGCCGGCCGCCGGAGCTCAGCATGCCGAGGAGGAAGCAGCAAGCGCCCCGGCGCGCAGCAGGTACGAGAGCCGCAGCCGCCCGCCGCTCCCCTGTCTTCCCGCCGGCTCGTCCATAACCGCCTGCCAGCGGGCCGAGGCCGTCGGTTCGCGCCGGGTCCCCCGCCATACCCCGCTCCCCTTGCTTTGCAGAGCAACTCTCGGTCTGGAGGCGCAGCACTGTGGCGGGGGGTCTGTGTGTGTGTGCTGTATATAATTTTATTTGTTTGTTGGGTTTTATTTTCCTTGGGGTGGGGGCGCATGAAAGCCCTATCCCTACTTTGGTACCCACTTTGATTTATTCTCAAACTCTGCCGTCAGTTCTGGGGGAAAGCCGGGCGGCTATGTGCGGGCACATACTGCATGTGTAGTATCGGTGTGACTCCAGGGGTGGGGTAAGGAGGCGAATTTTGTTCATTTCCAGCCAGTACTTTGGCACCTACTTTGCTTCTCTCCCTCATAGTCTTGGTTCTTCTCTATCCCCTTCATTCACAGGCAAATGGTTACTGAAAGCCCGTGAAAATGCTACTTTTAAAAAAATATTCTTTTTTTTTTATTTTTTTTTTTTCTGTAAAAGAAGGTGTATAAATACATGGCACTCTGTGAATGAAGTGGTAGGGACAAAGTGATTTGGAGGGTCCACAGTGATACTTGAAGATCCAAGCCGAGAGCCTGTTTCTTTGCCCAACTTTTCTCTTTCTCTCACTTCCCCTCACACCACACTGGGGATGGCTCTGTTGGACACTGAGACCCGCCAAGTCGGCCACTTTCTTAAGCAACCTCTTCTATTAATTCTATTGATTTCTTATTTATGAGTCCCGATGAGATACTGCAAAGGAAACCAAAGGGTTGTGGAGGCAAAAAAGGGTCTGTGTATTGTCAAACGTCTGGTGAATGTTTCTGATAGTTCCTTTATGATTTCCTCCATGGGTTTAATTTGTTTTCTTCTTTTTCTCTTTAGAAATACTTTCAGAGGTTTTGTCCTGGTGAGGGTTTTTTTTGTTTGTTTGGTTTGTTTTCCTTATGCCAGAAATGTCAACTCCTGTTAAACTTGAGTGTTTTTTTGGAAAAGCCAAATTGAAAATAAAACAGTAAAAAAAAAAATAAAATAAAAGCCCCACATAATTTTACAGTAGTCCTTAGTTGGGGTTATGTGGGCTGGAAGAGGTTTCGTTGGCCTGGTGCCATCCTTGATTTGATGGCTGATTGATCGCCTGTCATCTGGCTGCCTTTGATCTATTCATTCCCGATAAACATCAATAAATCACTTGCTGTGGTAACGCCAGGCTGGTGACGTCACACACGGCCTGTCAACTCTGGGTTAGCACAACTTGAGGGGCTCCTTGGCTGGAGGTGCCACAGAACCCCATGGCATGGAGATGGTGGAAGAACAGGTTTGGGTTTGGTTAGGGACAGTTTTGAGGACCTGCATGTATCACCCACAGCTTGCCTCTTACATAGGAGGGCTCTGTGCTTACAGGCTGGGAGTCTGGGTTCTCCGGGGGTATTCTTGTTAATGCGTCTGTGGGTGTGCTTGTAACAGCTTCGAGCAGGTAGTCCTGGAGCTTGATGGGTTGCTGGTAAAGAAGGGACATCCAGAAGTGTGCCCCTGCTTTCACACTGCCCAGCAACTCCTCAGAGTAGTACAGTTTGGATGTAGTGAACAACGATGGTTTTGGGGAGGGATGTGAATTGTAAAAAACTATGATGTCCGCACTTCCTTTTTTCTCTTCCTTGACATATACGTGCATTCATGGAGTACTTCTGAGGCAGAGAACCAGACTTTCTAGCATCCTTGCTCCATATACTAACGGCTAGAAAGTTTGGAAAGTTTTGCAGTGCGATAGCGAGACAATCTGGCAATGCCGTAGCCAAATAACTTCATGATAATATTTTGCACTTCTGGCCAGTGCCATCAGATGATACTTTTCAAATAAATTAAAAAGGGGAGCCTTTCCTAAGGTTTGTGAATTTCTCTTTTGTAACATCAATTGAGTTTTGCAAAATCCAGCTCTTGCAAGTGTTTGACATATTCGGCTGTGCTGTGTGCTGGGCTCTCCATGGGCTGGGAGAAAACGTTTCTGCCCTAAACATGGGTTCTGAGGCATGTTTCTCTCACTTCATCACTCTCCTGCTCTCCCTCCTTTCTCAAGTGAATCATCCATGATGTGTGATCTATCTTTCATATTCAGCAGAAGTGTAATCTCTTTAAACTTCTAGCTTTTTGATAGCCACATTAAACATTTAGTATTGTGTATAATTGCTTCCCACTAAGATGCTGCTTTATTGGTCACATTGGAAATGTTACTTTTTCTAACAGCAGTAAAAGCAAAGGCCTTGTTTTTTCTGGTTTGTTTTTTTTTTTTTTCTTTTAACACCTTAAAAAGAAGCTAAGAAATAACAGGTTAGTTAAGAAATATTCATTACAAAAACTTGACTGCAGGACTAATAGGAGATGGAAGAATGGTTTTGCTCTATCAAAATGACCCGTCAAAACGACTTTGTTTCATATTTGATTTAATTGTCTCTCTCCTGACAGGCACATTCATCAATAGCTTAATGGTCAATCAGAAGTTGGCAGAGTGAGTGCTTTCATTCTTTCCCATACACTAGCTTTGGCTTTACTTTATCAAAATGCCTCTGCCTAATGGATATGGGGGATGTAGAATGACTGAAGGGCTACTTATTTGACAGGAGTGAAAAACAAGAACATTTATGCTGTTGATAAGTGCATGAAGATAAATAAGTGAGCTGTGTGAGGTGTTTTATTTTAAGACAGAAGAAACTTTCTTTATTTCCCCCCTCCCCTTCTTTTTGGCTGCAGAGCTGCGAGTCATAAGGTTCATGACTGCTTTTGTGGCATACTGAGAGTGATGACAAATTGATTGCTTGGTACTGAGAAAGAAAATAAGGTGGTGGTGGTGGGGGAGAATTAAAAGATGTCTGCTGATTGGTAACTCAGGAAATCCAGTCCCCAGCAACCTTGAGAATACTCGAGAATTTTTTTTATTTTTTTTTTTTCCTCCAAACTGAAAGGTCCGCTCAGCCATAAAAAAAAGAAAAGTTGTTTTGCCAGCTTCATTAGTGTTCACCTAATTAGCTGTAAACCTGATGGATTCCTGACAGCTTTAATGATTGGAGATGACAAGCTCCACGCAGTGTCATCCAGCAGAATTAGGTTTGCAGCTAGTTTGATGTAATCAAGTTGATATTACACAGTCCTGGTTGCCTTTAGTTGTGCATTAACTCAATTTTCTGCTGCAGGTGACAAATGGGCTTTGGTACCTGGATAATCATGTCATAGGAATTAGGGCCCTTTTAATGGTCTGGAGTAGAATAACAACAACAAAGAACTCTCAGCAGTACAGAGCTCGCAGACAGAACAGACAGGTGCACAAATTCTTTATGTCTAGCCCAAGTGTTAACACCACATTGTGGAAGACTAAGGCTGTCTATGAGAATCAAGAATCTGTAAAAATGATAATTTGGGTTTGTTTGCTTTGAGACTCAGGTGAATAGCGCAGAGAAATTTGGGAGGAAGACTCGGGGATCACATTTTGGTTCCTCACCTGTTAAAGCAAGAAGACAGAATTCCTGCTCCAAAGACTTCTGTCACTGAAGTCAGGAGGAAGAAGGTGTTTACTGGTTAGAGGCTACTGTATAGAGAAGCAAAGATAATGCATTAATAGAGGCCAGTTGTGTTCATGCAAACAGTAATTATTTGTCCTTAAATTGTAGCTTTTACTCGCAGCTTTTTTAGAAACCTATTTAAAAGATCAAGAAAATGTACTTCCCACTGACAGAAATTGCCTAATACATATTTTGTATACAGATAAAGCTCTTCTGGGGAGGGATGGGGAACTAATGATTTGTTGGAAACTCATTTACTTTTTTTTTAAGATTGGATAAAACAATTATTGTTTGTCTTGTTTTTTTTTTTTTTTTTTAGACCCAGACAACTGCGCTGAATTTTGAAACCTCTGAGAAAAAAGCCAAACTTGGGCCCATGGTGTATATATGTATACATATATATATATATTTGTATATAGTGTGGCTTAAACCCTAGAAGTAGCTGCATACTCTCTAGGCTTTTCACAGCTTCCGTGCTTACATTCAGAAGACACACATGTTCAATAAGTACTGAAATACATTACACTGATTTTTCGGAGATGCAGAGCGCTTCCACTTTGCTGGGACTTTGGGGCTCTTGGTAGTTACCAGCACCTTCCAAGCAAGGCTGGGAGTACACCACAGCAGTACAGATGCAAGATGGCACGCAGGTTGTGCAGCCAGATTTCCACACAGCTCTGACTTCGGGAAGTTGAATGCTTGCTTTAATTTATGGGAACTGCTTGCAACTACATACATACCCCAAAACTAAATGTAGCGATAAAGTAGATTACCTATAAAGGTACTTGCAGTGTCAGCCCTTGGTGCGTTATTTGCCTCCAAACCTGCCACATATTTCTCTGTTGGACAGAGATTCTTCCTAGCAGCAAGCTGACAACATGATTAGTTATGGCTGTCCTCTGCTTTTTTTTTTTCCCCTTTTTTTTTCTTTTCGGCAAAGTGTGAGGAACAATGCAAAAAAAAAAAAAAAAAAAGGACATAAATATAAAAAGGCCTGATAGATTCCCCTGAATATCTGCCTGGAAAACAGAATTTTCCAGAATCAGCTGCCATTTCTCCCATTAGCTTGACAGCTGTCAATTAGGGCTTCAGTGCTCTCCTGGGCCACAGTTTATTGCGTGCAGTTGATGTTGTCATTTTGCTCTCGGTTTTGCCTTGAGCACTATCATGAGCAGGAGTGAAATAGTCAATAACTGATGTATCAGCAGTTATTTCTTAAATTGGCTTACAAGTCTGCATTTTTCCTCTTTTTACTAAAGATTGTTTTGTAAAGTGATTAGAATGAATTGTGACTGCTGCAGGGTTCTGGGAGATGCAGTGAAGCCAGGGTGAGTTAGCAGGATTAGAGGGGGGCCTTTTTGTCCGTCCTGTTTCCAGGATTAGGGGAAACTGCATAGAAAAGATCATCTTCAGCGAGAAGTGTGGGGTGTGTTTTTAAGTGTGCTATGTGCACACTTAGGTAGAAACATATGGTATTACAGAGGGAATGAAAAAAAATCATTTGCCAGGACGTAAAGTAACCTTACATGTTATCTCTCCGCGCAAACCTTGGCGCTGCTGGTTTCATGGTATAATAATCCATATTTTAAACCAATGTCATGACCGTCTCCTAGCAAATCCAAATGCAGATTGTCAAGTTTTAATGCGGCCCTATTTACAAGGTGCTGCTAGTAGATCAAGTATAAAGATGCCTGAAGTGTTGCATTGTCAAGTAAGAGTGTATGTGTATGTATGGTGATGATACAACACTGAAAATAACGTGGTTGCAGAGCGATCCTGTGTTATCTTATCTATGAAATACTTCAGCATCATTTACTAAACAATCTACCTCAGGTGTTTTGAGTCTGATTTTTTTTCCTTCTGTGTGTGTTGGTTGTTTTTTGGTTTTGGCTGGTTTTTTTTTTTTGTTTGTTTGTTTGTTTTTTTTTAATTTAGTTACGCCCAAATTGTGGTTTAGCAGCCTTAAGATAAAAACGAAAGGTGAATACGATATATTGTATTTGGTAACAATGATATGGACTGGTACATCCAGACAGATAATATGCAGTTGTAATTAGACTGAATAGACAGGCATTCATTTTTAAATTCTTTGACACATGCATAAAATAGTCATATAATAAGATAAGATGACAATTTTATGTTAGGTTGATAAAGTGTCCCGATACATGCATTTAAATGTCTGTAAGCCTTTTTTTATCCAGACAGATTAATTCTAGTTTCCAGCATTTGCAGTTAGACATTAAATTAATTTTAAAAATACCACTAAACAATGGATGTGTTGCTGCTTTTTTTTTTTTTTTTTTTTTTTTTTTGCATGCGTGTCATTACCTAAAGCAGGAGGAAATTGGAAAAATTTATGCAATTGATTTTTCTTGATTTCAACGTAAAAAAAACAAAACAGCATGAAAATTGGCTCAGAGGATTTAAAGCATAGACTACCGGAGTCTGTATTGTAGTTTTCTTAAGTATAATAATGCAGAATAGAACATTGTCAGAGCTTGAAATTGTTTGTTACCATTTTCATCAAAAGAATTGCATAAGTTGAAAAAAGTAGGGCTTAATTTCAGAGGCTGCAAGGTTCACCCAACTGTGTTTTACTGGGTTTTGTACATGAAAGATATTTTGGCCATCTCAATAGGGAGCCAAGCTGCAGGATTTAAACACTTCACATTGCAAGCACCAACTTTGAAGATATTTCTCGGAAAATGCTCAAAGGATATTTTCCCTGGGGGCAGAGGGAGAGTGGAGAAGGAGTTACTAGAAGGTCATAAAATACCTGAAAGCTCTTTGCCAATGCCATTACCTGGCTTGTTCGGGTAGTAAAGGTGTGACCCTTCAAGAATAATCTAAGTTCATATTTTAGACTTAATTATAAATTATTAATTAATTCTGTCAGGACACATGTTATTAATTATGGCTCTCTTTTCTTCGTTCAGAACAGCTGTTGGGAACCACGTAAGTTCACTTATTTGTTGGTGTGGGAGTTTTCCAATGAAGAGCTCTCCATTCCCAGACTGCCCTACCTTTATTTCCCATCCTCTTCGTACTGGGGAAGATAAACTTGACATCGCTTTGAATAAATGCAAGTTTTGAAGTGGTTCATTGTGCTCACAATGAACAAATGTTTTGATGGAGATGTTTTTTAGGTCCTGTTCATAAATAATTCTTAGTTTAGCAAGGCTGTATGGTGGTGGGGAGGTCAGAAGGGCACCGAGGAGAAGGCAGGGCAGTTTCCATGCTCTTCTGCCAAACTCTCACCAAACTTCCCACATGAGCACAGAGGAGAGAGCTGCTTTATTATTCATTTGGAATGATTCAAATTCATTTACTTTAGATATTTCCATCATTAAATTGAGCCCTCTGTTTCAGTTTCTTATGTGTTCTTTGCAGAATGTGTGTTGCATAAAATAGGCAATTTTTAATGAACAATTTAATGTAAATGGGTTCTGAATTTAAATTAATATTAATGAAGCTTTGAGTGAATTTATTTTGTATACATAAAGGCTTGTAACTCTTTCACCCATACACTCTTGTCTTTATGTACTAACACATTGGTTGGGTGAATTGGCTAGTTTCCATATCTCATGATTAAAAAACTTTAATGGATTTTACATGGATATTTGGGGTAGTGCAGCTTCATGCAGGTTAGTATCTATATTAAAAATGTACCTGCCTATATATTCAGATATTTTTAGTTAACGTTGTCCTATGTTACCCCACTGTTTCTGTATATTTCTTTCTACTTTGGTTTCGCCTTTATGCTTAGAGGAGAAATTATTCCAACAATAGTCACCACAGTCAAGATGTTTTCTTTCTTTGGCTTACCTCTAATGCATTATGTATTTAGGAATGATGGGATGTTCTATAATTAATTCTGTTAGATGTAATTGCGATAATCACTTTGATGCTACACATAATAAAAGTAATATGGTAAGCATACGAAAAAATATAAACACCTTATTGTTACACTTTATGTAAAATTCCTTTAAAAATCTTGTTTAGAGCAGAACCTCTGTCTCCGTATTTTGTCCGAGCTAACATTTATTTGAAAGTACGTTAGTTAGCAAATGAATGAATTTTAGATATTGAAAAGATTTTGACTGGCAGGTTGTCTTCTGCGTGCACGAGCGTATCTCTGACTCTCTGTGCTATTAAACATGTAATTCGTTAAGAAGCCTATCTTCAGTGATCCTACAAAGGAGATGTAAATATCACTGTATATCCTATGGAATGAGAGACAAATTTGTGCATTGTATTAAAATCCAGTACATATAAAATAACAGAGGAATGGAGTTGTACAGCGGAAAGCTTCTCTGTAGCGCAAAATTCTGGAAAATATAAAATGGATGAAGGGTAGCGTGTAACTGGAGAGGGAGTTCATAAGGCATAGTTCCAAGTGGGAAAAAGACTATAGAAGGTGATTCCCCCTTCTCTCTCTCTCTTATATATATATTTTTTTTTTAACAAGTAGCTTTGAATTATTGTTTGCAAACTCAGTTTTGGTAGAAAGGAAATTAAAGAAATAAGTGCAGTGGGTTAAGCTGTGTAGCTGATATCCTTGATTCTGTGACAAAAAATGTTAATATGGCCATTGTTCTTAATTAGTTGCACACCATACTTAATGCTGCAAAGGTCACTTGGTTTTATGATCGAGCTTCATCTATGAATTTGTGTGTTTCCCCCCAAATTTATATTTCTCTGTCCCGTATTTTCTAAGCAATTGAGCGTGCAAGTTGTGGTTAAAATGCAAACTAGAAATAAGATTAGAAAAACATGGTCAGTGTGGACAAAGAAGAGGGTTTTTTTGTAGGTTGGGTTTTTTTTCTTTGTTGTTTTTTTTTTTTGTTTGTTTGGTTGGGGTTTTTTTTTGGCTAGTGTTATTTTCAAATAATGCACAGGCTTTGCATGGAGAGCAGAAGTATTACATTGTAACTTCTGTAAGCTGAACAAACCAACCCCGACCAACCTCTTGCTGAATTGTTCTGGGTAAGAACAGAACAGGGCGCTGCTGTTGCTGAAGATCTTTGGGTCTGGGCTCAGTGCCGGCAGTCCTTTTCCTGCTAGGTCAAGCCTGTTGCTGGAGGGCCAGATCTCAGCAGGGGCCTCCGGGAGGCTTGGCGAGGCCGCGCAAGACTGGCAGCCATCAGTCATCCATCTGTGACACAGAGTCTGTTTTTGATGGCAGGGATGATAAAAGGCCTGGGAACTGTATAGGCCCTTGTAATCAGGGCCAGTGCTGACATCCTTCTCAACTTTGACAGCTTCTTCCTTTTCTCTCTTCACCGCCAAGACTGTCTCAACTGGGGTTTTTTTTTCCTCTCTCTTGTTTCATGTACTTGATCAGTCTCAGATGCTGGGAATTATTTTTTCCTGAAGGGAGGGGGAGTGTTTCTTTTGGTTTGTGGGTTGGGCAGGTGTGAGAGGAAGTCTGGTGTTTTTTTTTTTTTCCTTTTTTTTTTTCCTTTTTTTTTTTTTTTTTTGTACTGTAGGCCTGTTGCTAATTAATGTTCCTCCATAAGATTCTGTCGGAGTTGAGTAATGTTTTTGATCTTTATGCCTGATAACTGCATACTTAATGAGATTTCAAAGCTGTGAGTGCAGCTCCCTACAATTATTGACAGATGCCTTTTCTTTGCCATTGGGTTCAGCTTCATAAATCCTCCTGCAGTAATGAGGTTCAGAAGTGCCACCCTGCCAGTGAGCTAATGAAAGAGGGGGGGAGGGAGGGAACAGCTCATGCCTGCCTGACACATTTTTTTCCTTTAAAATTTACTATGCAGATGTCAAGCTGTGGGACGATTACTTCAAACATGCTAATTTTTATCTTGGTTTTGTGTCAAGCCTGCATGCCATTTCTCCCCCCCAATAATAAATAAAAATAGAAACCTCAACCTATTTAAATTTTATCATGGATCATAACTATTGAAGGCTTTGATATATGTGTGTTCTTTTGCAGTTTCCAGTCAGTGGAGCAGTTTTTTGAAATCCAAAGGACAGAGAAAGGATAAAAAAAAAATAAAGAAAGGGGGGGTGAGCTGCCTCGGCTGCCCGTCAGCCTGCCCTAACCGTGCACTTGAAACATCGGAGATTTCATTTTAGAGTTCTGAAACTAAATCCTGGTGGAGAATAGCCGCACCATGCCAAACAGTCGATTTCCTTTTCAGCAGAGCCATACATCACTGACCCACCCTTCCCTCCCGACAGAATGACATGTGTCATTTATCACACGGGCCCTGCCAGGCAGCAAGGGGGGGGGGGGGGGGGTCGGGGGGAGCTCCCTTTCCAGCCCTGCTGCCTTTTCCCCTCAGCACAGCCTGACTATGGCAAGGCGCCCGTCGGGGAGAGGGATGGCCGGGATGCAGAGTGGGAGAGTGCCTGTGCTGGGGGGGACTGGCAGAGTGACTGAAGAGGTTATGTTCCTTTGTATTATCTGCTAAGTCGCCTTGTTCAACCCCCTAAAGATTCCCCCCTCCTGTTTTCTTCCTCACTCTCTTTTTATTTTTGTTTATTTTTATTGTTTTCTGTTTTTTTTTTTAACTTTGGGACAAACTGGCTGACACGTATCATTCAAGCAGCACCAGCTTGCTGGGGGTTGTGTAAATGAATCTGGGAGCTCTTGGTTTCAAACGTGCATTATTGAAGATGGATGTTCCTTAAAAAAAGATTGATGATGGATATCAGGCTTATAGTGCCATTTATCATTTTGAATATTATTTAGACTTGCCGTGTAAAGCTGTAACTTGAGAGTTGGATGAGCTGGGACAGAATGGAGGCCTCGGCGTACATGTTGTGATTGATGGCTTTGCTTTCTCATTGTTTGTTACCAGATACTAGCCGGTCATTACAGGAGTGCCTTACAATTGTTATAGGGGCTGGGTTTCCGTGTGTGTATGTGTTTGTACAATGGAGAGAGGGACAGGCAGAGAGAGAGTTAAGTTTTTAGTGAGAGCATTTTAATAATTGTAAAGGATGTAGACAGAGCTATAGCCCATGCAAGGATACAGGCAATCTTTTGCCTGAATGCAGTATGTAACACTAAAACATAAGCAGCACTGTGGCTGTTCCAGCGCAGTGTTGTCAGGCATTGCCAGTTCCAGTATAAAAATGGGCTTGTGAACAGATTAACACTCTCCAGCTTCCTTTTGCTAGCAGGCTGCATTTTGGTCCTTTTAAGGGAAAGTAAACAAAGTTCTAGAAGGTAATTATTTCAGCATTTACATTTTTCTTTTCCACTTTACCCTCTTCACCCAGTGTTGGGAAACTTTGAGTTTTCGTGTTGACTCCTAGGTGTCCAGGGTGCTCTTGCAGGTGGATAGCCTGTCCATGTAGTGTTGAGGGCAATCCCTTCCCTTTCTTGAAGCACTTTCGTTGGAACCAGGACACCCCCACCTGCTGGAAGAACTAAGGGAGCAGCTCTTTGTACGCAATTGGGTCTTGTGAAGTGCAGGCAGCAACTATCAAGAGATAGGCACTCCAACAATAGAGCAGCTTCGGCAATAGGTAGTGCCAAAGCTTAAAGTGATGGGGGTATGTGCACAAACATCTGTTGGCAAGTGCGATATGCAGGCTGGTTAAACTTGTTCTGAGTTGACAAACTATTGAATGATCCTTGCCTGGCACAGGAATGGTAGGTGAAAATAGACGGGAATGGCTTTTTGTTGAATTAGTCTTGAATTTGCACAAGTAGATAGTGTTTATGAAGCACTGCTTATTACATGAACTTCTTTGATTGTGGGATGTTTCCTAGTGAGAGGAAATTACAGCAACATTTAATGAACAAAGTACAGCATTTAGGTTAAAACAGATTTCACAAAGCCAACAGTGACCTTATATGAGTTTCATAAAATTAAGTTTTTCAGAAATTTGGCGTTTGTTATTCCTTCGACAGATTCATTTTGGTCTGCTTGTGGTATGCTTTCTCACTTGCCAAAAGTAAGGATATTTCAAGTTTATACACTTCATTCGTGTCCAACACCATGAAAAAGCGCAATATTTTCTATCAAGCCTTCAATGGTAGAAGGTAAAACTTTGATCTCCTACCCCTGCACTTGTGTAACACAGTGGGTAATTGAAGTACAAGTGCCAATTTGCTGGAACAATTGTAAACACACCTTGATACAAATGGCATCATTGCATTCTTACTGATTAGAAAACTTTGCTATTAATAGACACAAAGTCCATTTCAGGTGTAATTGGTAAGGAGCTGAGTGCACTCATGGGAAGAAACCTTGTTTTGTTTTTCGTTCGCTTTTATTCTTATCCCTTTTTTCAGTTTTATAGCTGGAGACATGATTTATTGCAGCCATCCATCTTTGGGGCTCATCCGTCACATCCTGGTTGCTAGGCAATCATGGCAGCAGCTGTTTGCTTTGAATCAGACAGAAAAGTTGTCAATCATCAAAGGCAGGTGAATAGCATTAGAAACACGCTATTGTCAGACGGAATAATTAATCAAAGAGAGAAAAGATAATTAAAAAGATATGACCCTTGCAAGTACTTGCTCTGGGTTGTCTGGAAAAAAGAAAAACTGCCTGGTCTTTTCTAGACACTTAAGCAGCTGAGGGCTGATAAAATATGCACTCTGCAGTGCATAGTTTTTAATTAATTGAAAAAGGTTCAACATTCAAAGACGATGCTGGAGGAAAGTCTGATTATGAGCAGAAGTAATATTTATTGTTTGCATGAAAGGCTTGACATGGAGTTCTAACTTTCTGTCACAAATCTCCTGCATGCTTGCACTAAGCTTGTTTCAGCTTTACTATCTCCACCGGCAGTTACTAGAATGTGCGGTTAGTCCTTCTGAGTAAGGGTCCTATGGCTTTCATTCAGCCTTTTCATTCTGGGCCACCTTTTCAGCATATTTTCTCATTTGCTACCTTGTATAGCAGCTATCAGAGTTGCACCAGCTCTGCCATCTGCAAGGCGGGTAAAGTTCTACAAGTCCTCAGTATTGCTCCTCATTCAGTACAGGAAAGATGTTGAGACAGCACCTATCTCATTTTCAATCAGCATGTGGAATAACAGGTCCTTGTGAGCTGATTCCTAAGCCTGGTTTTATAGAAATTCTATTTTTTTTTAGCTGGAATGATAAAAAGGATGATATTATGCCCAATTGCCAACTCTTCAGAGTTTGGATACCCTGGTAGTAGATGTAGCATCGCGTGCACCAGCATGAGAGTGTGCAGGAATGCACTTCTGGTGCTGAGCAGCCTTGACCTACAGCTGTCAGCCTGCAAACTGAGACTCATTAGTTGCCGAAAAGCTGAGACCATATTTAGATAAACCATCTTTGTGAGAATGGAATATCGTATTCGTGATTGTTGGGCAAAGTACTCATGTAGTCCAAAACCCCCCAACTTTGGTGTTTGTTCAAGCTTAGAAGGTAAGATGTCTGTGGACACACTGATCACAAGACAGCATAAGCACAATGATTGCATTGTTAGAGTTTCATTTAAAAAAAAAATACTTCAAAAGCAGTGAAGCATAGGTGACTGCTACGTTCCCTCTCTTTGCATTTTTTCATTTTTGATTTTATACTTCCTTTATCTTGTTTTCTAGAACTGGACAAAGAAACTTCATATTTGTGCTGCTGGGAGAATGAACCCAGTATTTTCAATATAAAACCTAGGTATTATTGTTGATTATCAGCAAGATTTGCAAGGCTATATGCTGTGAAATATTGGGAATTAAAATTGCAGAATGAAAATCTTGCATACCGTTATTGCACACCCCATCCCCTTCATATTAGCTATTTCCTTGGATTATTCTTTGCATAATTCTCTGCAGCAGTGTGTCAAAAGCTGCTCTTCTGCTAATTGTGTGTAGCCTGCATCACATTTTCTGCTCTCACACCCTGTTTCACTTGTAATCATTCCAGTATTTACTTAGAGAAGGAGAGAACACAGCGAAGGAGGGAACGGGGTGCCATCTGAACGCTGCCTGACTGGATGGCTTGGAGAAATCTGTAGCCTCAATTAACATTTCATACTGGTGATTCCTCAGAACGTAATGTTCACTGAAGTTTGTGAGAAATAGTAAAAGCTCTAAAAGCACAGTAGTACATGTTAACATTAGGTTTAGAAATATCCTCCGTACGCTGTGTGACCAAAGTCAGTGTCACCCATTTCTCATAGCGCAGTACTTTGATATAAAGTTAGGATGTTGTCTAGAGTTGCTGGCAGGTTGTTTTTGACTCAGACTAGCTTTTTTTTTTTTTTTTTCCCCCTATTCATTATGCTAATTCAGTTTGCCCTATTACTGGCATTTTTTTTTGTCATAGGTGTGTTGGCCCAGTGCCTGCACAGGGCACATGGCTGGGTTTTTGTGTATGGCTATTCAGTGTTTTCTCTGGCACGTTTTTTTGTGTGGAATAAATGTGGGCTAGCCATGCCTGCATGTGAGGTGACATGTTTATGGCTATAGAGCTCTTTCCTACTTCACTGGGAAACAGATTTGTGTCTTTTTCACATATCAACACCTCTGATGATACCTTTTCAAGTATTTGCTGTATTTCAGATCTGCTGATCACAGTTTTATTTACTGATAGGGGAACTGTGGCGGTAGTACCCTAATGGAGGTATATATAGTGCTGACATCATGAAAATGTTGGAGGAGACATTTGGATAGATGGCTGCATCTTGGAATATGGGAAGCTATTGTTTAGTCTGATAGTGATTACCTAGTGGATTATAAACAACAAGTTCTCTGTGATAATCTGTTTCCCTCTGCTTATCAAATTGAGGTGCATCTTTTCTCAGTCTCTTTTCCATGCACAGTGTTGAGGGAAGATAGAATTCCCCATTTGCAATATTTATTGATTCACAGGTGAAGGAGGTTGGAATCTATGAAAGGGTTTTTCTGTCCTAGCGCCTTCATCATCCTTCCTGAAATGCAGGTTGCTTTTGCACTTGTATAAAGAAAACTGCTTAAGAAGCTGGAAAACCTTAGTACTGTCCATGCTAAAGCTAGATTGCCTTTTTGTTCATATGAAGTGAAGAAATTGACAGAATATGTCAAACATTAATAGCGGAACAGGTAGTAAACTGTTTTGTGTTAGCCAATGGAAGAATGTACAAAGGGAGTTTTAAATAAGCAGCCAAATAATAATCCAGCATTTGACAGTGTTTAAATTGCTGTTAACAGTGTTAAGTAGAATGTAGTATCTCAGTAGGAACCACTGAGTTGCATGATATTTGTGTACTGAGAAAAATATATTGAGGAAATACATGTAACATGCTTGGCTGAGCTATGTTGTGTGCTTGGCTGAACTGAGCATGCATGTAACACTTTCCCCTATCCCAGTACCTACCTACACTTGCCTATTCCAGGCTGTGACGCTGCAGCTACCTGACATACAGTCTTCAGGTTGGTCCTTCTTGCTGCAAGAGATCCAGGGTATTTTTCACTGACTTTAGAGAGCGCTGTCTCCTTAAAGGATTAAGAATATGTTTCCTTCTGAAGATTTCTGATATGAGAGAGACTTTTTATTCCGTATTTTTAAGGTTAGTTGGCCTTTTTATTTCTCTCAGTGTAGCTTGCTGTTCCATCTTTTATATTCACAGTGATTTTTAGGGTTTCAGTCCTACAAGCCTATGCAGTGGAACAGAAATATTTCTTATCTCCTGTTTTCAGTTTGTCAGCAGTGTGCTTAAGAAAAGTCTTCTGCAAGCTAAGCCTGAAGCTTGGAAGGTGTCCTGGTGTTCTCTAAGTGAATGTCCTTCAGTGTCCGAGCTACACTGCAGTGAAATGCATGAAATACATTTGTATGTACTTACTTCTGTGATGTAAAGTATCTTGTTTTATTCAGCATCTTTTCTAGGATACCTCTTCAGAAATGACAGGGGTAAAAGATAATGGGCTTGCTGTCATAGGTGCAAGATGACTAACTCATGTCACCTGATAATCCAGGAGCAAAGCCAGATGGCCTCGCAGATAGGGAATCATCAGACACAAGCCATCAGGCAGGGTACTGCTTTTACTCTGATGTGTGGGGTAATTGTGTAGAAAGGAGCAGGAGTGGAAATGCCTTCAGGAGAAGGGAGAGGAAGGACTAATGCCATGGAGAGGAAAAGACTGATAGGCTGAGATCTGGACATGTATGGTCTCCAAAACAGAACTATATGAATTCTCATTAACTTACCTTCAAAATCCCATACATGCTGGTTTTGTTTTAGAGTTCAGTGTATGTTTTGCTCTGTAGTTAACCCATAAATCCTCTTGCAATTTCCATATTAACTTAATTAGTTACATAGTTTGTGCATACGAGTACAATTCTGATAACTGCCTTAACTTTACAAGTAAAATGGAAAGACATGAACTAGATGGACTAACTGGGTCGGACCTGTGACAAATTTTGTTGAGAGGATATTTGTAAAATAGAAGGTAGAACTTGAAACGTGTGTGAGTGGTTTTTTATATGCTGAAATGTATCATTTACCCAGGATACCTTGTCTTCCTTTGTTTTTGCTCTGGGCCTGCAATAAAACGCTTCCTATCTATATTAGTTAGAAAATACTCCAATGTAATGTATGAGAATAGTGGTGCATTATTTCCTCATGCTTGTATGTTCTCTGTATAAAATATTCTAGCAGCAGAGAAATCTTGCTACGTGATTGCATTTCATTTTGAGATGGTTAGCTGAATAAGCAGTAGGACAAGCAAGCAGTAAGCTGAATGAAGAAAAAGAAATAAAATTTTACAGCACATTCTTGTTGTAGGAGTGTGCAACACAAAATTGTGTGACTCAAATGCTCAATCTGGTCTTCTGATTAAGCAATAAACAAATTACAAAACGAAGTTATCGTCCTTTAGAAACTTGTGCTCAATCATGAAAAAGCAAAGGATTTAACATTTCTCAAAGGATGACATTCTTGTTACTTGATGTTCACTGGTGGTGGCATTTAGTGAATAAAACTATTTGTTTGCATTAGGGCAAAACTAAGAACTTTTGTGGTAGATAGTACAAGCATTTTGTAAAGTTAATTTACTGAATGTTGATAGAAAGAAACAAAATAGTTAAAATTTGTGATAAAACGACTGGTGTGCTTTGACATAAGGACTGGAATAATATGCTTGGATGACACGATCAACTTTTCATAAAGTAGTTTGGTTTCACTGCCTATGTAGAAATGTCTTTGTGTGTTGCATGTCTCTATAAAGCCCCACAGAATGGAGTGCTGATCCATGGGCAGGTCTTCTTAGCAGCAGTAGTAGAAACCTGTAGTAACACTGTGTATTAACACTCTGGAATCCCCCAGATTTTTCTGCTTACATCCGGCACGGATGTCCCTGTATGGGGTTTTTTTTTGTAAGAACTGTGGGTGTGTAATGATAGTTGAAGTCTGTCAGATCACTGATGTGCTCTACTTTCCACACAAGACCTCCCCCAAACCTCTCAAACGGTAATTTCTTAACCTGAGGAATTTTCATTCTTGTAATTGGAATCTTGGATATATTCAATGTGGGGTGCATCTGCACTGAGAAAGGAGGTGTTAGATTCTTCTTTGAGTCTGCAACAATTGCATAACTGGATATTAATGGTACCAGTTTTTAGTGTGATTAAGGAGATGAGGACCAGACAGAAAGTCAGGCTTTTCAGGCATGAGCTTGCCAGAGCGGGAAAGGGGCCTTCAGCTTCCCCCTCTTTTCCATGCCCATGTCCTCAGCTCCTTGGGCTGCTGTGGAGACAGGTTGGTGACACTGCTCGGCTCCTGCGCAGACCTCTTATCTCCATCATGGCTGCATCCAGCCCATGTGGGGAAGAACTTTCTGCTTCACTTGTGATGGACCATATCAGAGAACTGTTTAGCTGAAGCTGTCACCTTGTATACAACGGCAGCTTTACATTGGCTACTGAGGTAGGTCAAGCAGTCTAGCACAGTGGGTAGTAATAATGAACTTAAATGGTAAGGGTTGTAGAGCTTCAGTTCCTCTTCTGGGTTTGCTTCTGTGTCACAGAATGATAAGACATAAATGTGGAGGAAACTTCAAAGAAGCTGTTCAGTCCTTCTCTTTTGTTCAGCTAACTGCAGCTGTGCCCTTCTTGGAAGACTTTCATGGGCAACCCAGAACTTGCCAGGCACTATCTTCAAGTGTCCTTACTGGGGCTGGATATTTACCCGGCTTGCACAATTTCCTATGGGTTATTTCACTTTCAAGTGTTCTACAGACTGACTTAGCTGTTGATAGCTTTAAGCAAAGGTTTGGAGAAGCCTGCACTGCTGTGGATTGTCCTTTGAAGTAAGCCATGGAGAGTGATGCTTCCAGTGTTTGCTCTTGTTAAGACCCAGTCCAAAGCGCATTGAACTCAAATATGATTCTTTGGCTGACTGTGTTAACTTTATTGGGCTTTTACAGAGGCCTGTACTGTCATCTTAAGGAGCAGAATTTCACCTGTGTTACCTGATAACTTTATGCTGTGTCACTGCTCATGATGTAATGTTGATGTAATGTAGATATAGATGATTCTGGTAGACACTTGTTGGTTGGGTTCTCATCTTCTCAAGTAATGCGCTTTTGAGCATGTTTAAGTGCTTAAGAACCTTTAAGGATTTGCGACTAGATGCTAAGTAGTTGTTTTTCTTAAGATGGATATAATGCAATACTAATGACCCAACCAGGAACAGACATTTTGTGTGATGGCATTCAATCAAGTGAATTTGTTTTGGAATAATTAGACAATTATTAATGTGAAGCCAAGAAACTTTTGTTAATATTCAGAATAGTATGAAGTTGTAAATAGACAATATTATCACAGTCAAATGTCTGTACTGACAGGTAACAGCATTTTGTAAATTTGGCTGTTGATTCTTTCCTAAAAGCACACTCTTTATTCTTACTCTTTTAGTACAAAATTACATCTCGTTATTGAAAATATGTCTCCTTAAAAATGCGATCTTGATTTTCATCCCATGTTGTTATTTTATTCAGTACATCAAAATCTTCCTCAACAGTTAGCAGCCAACTTGTTTAATTTCTGAAATGTTGATACAGGAAATTTATTAGTTAACAGTGTTTATACATTCCAGCAGCATTAACAGGTTAGGTTATACTGGAATTCAGTAAAAATCCACGAAACGTGTGGGAGAACTATTCGCTATGCAGTATCTCAGCAATCGGCTGCCAGACATCTCATGAAATACCAAATGTAATAATAAAGTTTATAATGATGATATTGTCAGGAGGCACACATTGTCCACTATCACTGAAAACGAAGCGAGCAAGGTCTATTGCCCAGTGTTTATACTGTGGCATTCAGACTTCACAGATGTCCTTATCTTCTGGAGATAGTTTTGTACTGAATCAGTTAACATTTGTGTAAACAGTTTACATTGTGTAAACATTGGGTTTACACATTCTTGTGCATGAAAAATGCTCTTTGCCTTCAGAGTATTTCTGAAGAAAATAAAAGGAAGATAGTTTTTATATGTGTCAAAGTTGTTTCCCATTCAGCAAAAGATCCATAGTAAATCTGTAATTTTCTCAGGAGTAATTTTCTCAGGAGTTTTTTTGCTTTGGTTGCTGGTTTTCCTTTTTTTGCTATCTAAAATGGATATTCCACTAAAATCAGTAAAAAATCACTGTCTACTAGCTGCAGCCTACGTGCTCATAAACAGTTGTATGCTGGCTGTGTTGTACCTGATCTATTTAGCAGCTGTGGGTGCTTCACACCAAAGCAAGCCAGGATTCCTAAAACTGTAGGTACTTTTTCTATCTCTGTGCAAATAGGTGACATTTTCTTAAAGTGTATCTTCATCAGTTTTTTTTCCTCCTGTTTGTTCTGACAAAGCATGGTAGAGGAGCATACATTACAGCTGCAGTCTTGAAGTCTGAAGTTTCACTTTATCCATACTACATTGTGTAGTATTGTTATCGTTATTATCTTCTGGTGCTTGTATCTATGTAAATTACATAAAAACAAGATCAAGTCAGACATGAAATGTCAGTGACATAAGTGGAAAAAAGATGGACAAGCTATTATGAGATATGAAGAATAAAAACATGCTGTCTTTAATTTGACAGTGAATCCACCAACTGTATAACATGAGAATATTTTTAACAACTGTACCTTAAAACTTTGTTGTGTCCATGCCCTCAATGACATCTCATGTCTGTCATCAAGTTCATAAAATCCTCTTAAAGGGTGTAGTTTTAGATTGTTTTACCTAAATCTCTACTACTTGGAATGTTGCATTTCTTGCTTTGCCTGAAAGCAGGCACACTTTTTAGAAGATATTTATGTTCAAACTATTTACAGTTACAAATTGTCATAAATACATTATCTGATATTCAGCTTCTCCTATTTTCTGGGGTCCTGCTTAGTAAAAATGATTTTACAAAACCTGCCTTCAGTCAAAAGTGTCTGGTAAATGTTGGCATTCTGAAGTTTAAATAGAACTTTGTATTCCACATAGTAATATGCTTATTTATTATATGTGTCTTTAATATGTCGAAAACTTGAAAACACGGAGCTGAATTCAGGCATCAAAACTGGGAGTACATGGCTTGAGAAGGCCTAACTTTTATATATGAATACATTTTTTTTCTTGGAAAAAAATATTTCAATGAGGGATTAAGTTCGTGAAATTAGATACATTCATAATCTGACATAAGTGTATGTATTTAACTAATGATTTTCCAACACATATTTTATGAAGTGTAAGAGAGTATTGGTACTCAATGAAACACACAGTTCCCTCATAGTATTTTTTTAAACTTTTTGCTCTCATTCATATTAATGCCTTAAAACTCAAAAAGCTACTTCAGGGCCTTCTTAGATTCACTGTCTATCCAGAACATACAGTTTTTAGCACAGTGTGGCTAGATGTTAGTGAGTCTGTGAACTGCCAGCTAAAGGAAGCTGGGATCATAGGAAACATCGCTATAACTTTTTTGCTTTCTTCTTTCCTGAGATAGAATAAGACTACTTAAAGAAGTAAAATTTTAGTATTAAACAGGTTTTTATTTATCCCACAGTACTGAAGGATGAAGGAATCCTTGTCTGTATCCATGCAGTTGGATGAGAACATTGATGCCATTGGTCATTATGTTGCCAAACGTAGCTTGGATCCCAGTCAGAGCAGTAGCAAGAATTAGACTCTCTGTGCTTTTGCGTTTTTGTAGTAAGTGTTATAGTTTTGAAATCTCCTATTTCAACGTCTTTTTGATACTGTGTGCAGTTCTGGGTTTAAGAAAAAGAGGTGAAAAAGCATAACATGTGAATTAGGAATTCCTGATTTTTTCTTGGAAGTCAGTGAGTTTTGTATTTACCTTGATTTTCAACCCATAAAATGGGGGAACTGAGGAGGAAGAAGGGAGAAGAATATACCTTCACAAGAGAATTTGAGAGTTAATGCTTATGTGTACAGTATTGTAAATAAATAGTGATACGTAGATGTTACTTTTGAGGTGGAGTTTATAACTGAATATTTTGTTTTGCTATATATAGATTCATAGAATCATAGAATAGTTAGGGTTGAGAAGGACCTTAAGATCATCTAGTTCCAACCCCCCTGCCATGGGCAGGGAATAGGCTGATATTTTGCTATGATTTGGCACTATGTTCTTTATTATTAGTCATGCACTGTAAAATAAAGACCGTTTAAGAAAGAGGAACTTGTGTTTTTAGTTGCTGAAGGAAGGAGTCTTTGGTGGTTTTTTAAGTTTTATAATTCAAAAATTGAAGTGGAGGTTAAACAGCTGCAAAGAAAAAAGAATCCTCTTAATAGTCAAACGATTATAAAGTAAAAAGGAAAGAAAACAACCAATCAAAAATCCTTATCAAGGTCTTTGGGAAACAGAAAAGGAGAAAAAAGTCTAAGGAAAGCCAAAATGGCTGATGTTACAGTTGTCACAATTACTCATATCCTACCCTAAACGACTGAGGAAGCTAGGTAGAAATGAGCCAAAACTGCTCTCGGATCTTGGGGACATTGCTTCTGCTCATGTTGGTGTTTGCATCTGAGTCTCATTTTAAAATCTGTCCTTAGTCTTTACAAAAGGCTATGTTTAATCACGTAGTCCTTAACTAAAAGAGGAGGGGATTCTGCATACTGCATAAATGCAGAAATGGGTTTATTTTTTCAAATACCTGGAGAAAATCACAGTTTATATTTTTATAATTATAAATATTCTTCAGATATTCCTGTCATATAACTGTGCTTCATTTTAGACAATTTCAGAAAAACACTTTTCCTGAAAGTTGCTGAAATACTTTTCCTGAAATGCTTTCAAATGGTACTTCATAGTATATGAAATGTGTATTTTGCAGATGAATAATTTGATCCTTATTTGTTACTTCGCTGGCTGCGCTGAGACTACTACAGAATTGCTGAGCAGGGTTTGCTCCTCTGAAGATTACACTTCATCAACAACATTCAAAACCAATACCTTATACTTCATGTACGCATATTACAGCAAACATAATTTATATGCATTGATAGAGTGATCTCTGTATTTGTACAAAGATAGCTTGTATGTATACATGCATGCAATGTTTTGTAACAGAATCTTTTTTAGGTACTTGTGTAATTTCCTAAAAAGAGACTTCCTAATTTGCCATTGTCCTGTTAGTAATCTCAATATTCTATGTTGTAAAGACTTTTGGATACTTGGCATTTCGGTAACTGCTGCATCCTGGGCAAGTTTTTTACTTCTTCTCATAAATATCTCCCAATTATGCCACTTGAAACCCAAGTCAGTTTAAAAACAGTGCAAAAAAAAAGCATCCCAACTCCTTTAGGCTCGTATGTAGCTCTGATATTAAATAGCCATAGCATTTATGTGTAAAAAGATACATTAAGTAATTTTTGTAACATATATTTTTTTTGGCATTTTTTTTCTCCTAAGTCTTAACACAGTTCTGTGCATAGGCATTTGACAATAATCCCATTAAAACACTCCTAAAATGAGTTATATAAACCTATGTGGTATCTGTACAATCTATGATAATGTGGCTTAGAACAGAAGTTTTGTTGTGTTAGGCTGAGATGATCTTAACAACTATGTTTGGTTTTTGAATACACACACAAATGCCCACTCCAGATATACTCAGTTTCTGGTTTTCACATTTGTTTCCCTTCGACCCTCCATTCTGATTATTTACTGTAAAGCAGTCTTTTTTTCATTGATTTCTGTCTGTCTACCAGGAGTGAAGTTTGTTCTTCTCACACACACATCTGTCAGTGCTGTACTGAGAGTCGATCCCACAAGAGGCAAATTGAAGAAATGAAAACAAATAAGTTATAAAATAAAGTGGCAATAATGTGCAGTAACATAAAGATTGCTTTGGGCTGCTTTTGAAAAAAGACGACTCATGACTTGTCCTGTTGGGTGGTAGGGAAAGGGCGCGGGTCCGTTCTCCATGCTTAATGCAGAACGAGGTGGCTGGCAATGCAGTAAGCATAGAGCTGCCTTCTCATTTCACCTTTTCCCTCTGCTCTGAGCCTGTACAAGTTGCAGAACAGGCAAAATTCTACGTGTTTAGAGTGTGTAGTTTTGTGTAAATGCGGTTATCACAGAGATTAGAGCACTGTGAGTCAGGCTGCTAGAGTCAGGCCCAGCAGTATTACTATGTCTTACTGTATGTTGAGATGCTGCAGACGTTTACTGACTGGCATTTGTGAATCTTGTAAATTCCTTAGGAAAAAACCCAATACTTCTGCAGCATATTTAAAAATGTGCATTTTTATTTCTTTTAAAGAAGTTTCCTTTTCCAAACAAATGATCTATGCAGTAGAATTTCAATAACAAGCACATGTATGAAAATGTATTTACACAGACAACTGGTAGTGTGTGTGTGTGTTTAACATTTATGAATACCGGGCTAATGCGGCTGAAGTATTCAAGTCTCTTTTAAGATTGTAATTGAAGTAACATGATATAAATGTAAACTTTAGCTTAGAGCACACAGAGCATACAAGACAGTTTGACACCTTCATTTCAGCAGTAAGAAATTACCATTGTCTCTTGTTTCTTGCTTCTAGCTTATATGACCAAGCCAAAAAGTAATTACACAATTAGGGTTGACATACTGGTTCCTGTAATATTTCTTCCCATAGTTTTTTGGTGGCTTATTTCTACTTCAGATTTTCCAGTCCTTTGTAATTCATACCAACATGTCCATTTTCATTGCAACAAATTTACTCATGAAGATTGCAAGTCTTGCATAATTTAATGATGAAAAGGCAGCATTTCATTTTCTCCAAATGTAGTTATTTGTAGATTAAAGATAAACATTTGTGGAGCTAATACATTTTGTGAGAATTTTGTCACCAACTTGAACGTTACATTGTTGCATATAGGAATAGAAAAGTATTTCTGTGTAAATAATTAGAGGATCATGCCTTTTAAAAAAGAAAGATATGCAGCAGCATGCAACTACTGATCTGGAAGGGAACCATACGTCAGGTAATGTTTAATTTGCTGCCATTCTGCATATGTAGAATAGGAGTTATTAATGTTTTTACAGTTCTCAAGGACACCTGGTAGTAGCACAGCTCAGTGTCTCTCAGGGCAGGTGGCCCTCAGACGAGCTCCGCAAGAGCAGGTCAGATGAAGAGCAGCCTTACTATCCATCTTGTCCCTGAGTTCAACTTGTTTTCCTGTCTGTTCCTCATTCCTGGGCTGTGTAACACAGTTTCAGAATTCTGTAACTCTGTGCCTTAAGACTTGACCTCTCCAGGAATATTCTGGGACAGTTGAGCTTTATTACTTGCAAATTATGTACTTATGCTTGGGACTTTTCAGGGATGATGTAAAAGCAATGCTGTATGACATCGTTAATCTGTTCCTTGGGCTTTTTATTAAAAAAAAAAAAAATCAAAAAAATCTGTGCTTTTTGACCATTCCTACATTTTATCTTAATCCTCAGAAAAGAATGATATTGGGACAGAGATGCTTGATGAGTTTCAATGCAGGGTTAGACATCTGCAGCAGATTCAAGTTGTCCTTCGCTACCACAGCTAAACTTGCTGTTTTGATCTCTTTTGTGAGTTTTTTTTGCATTTGATCTGGACACAGGAGCTTCATCTCATCTTGGAGTCTAGTCTGTCATTATGTGAAATACAATGGAGGGCTGGGAAGGAAGTATAGTGAGTTTGCTGGTGACAAGCCAAGTGGAGGGGGTTTGCCAAGTATTAATCATTTGTATAAAGCTCCATCCACTCTTCAGCCAAATGAATCTGTTCTGACTTGGTTTCTCACAGTGACAGCATCAAGATATCAGTAGCTTTGTAATACAGTTGTCTTTTTACATTCTCTTTAAATTTTTGCTACCTCCTTGTGTTCAGTATCCCTAGGAAGGGACTTTTCACCTCTTTGAATTTCCCTGTATGAGTTTCCCAGTTTGGGAAGATTACGTACTTACAGGTGTAAAATGGAATTTGTGCTCTTTAAAATTAATTCTTCCTCTCCCACCCCTCCTCTCCTAGATGTCACTGTCTTGCAGTATGTTTTGTGCAAATCAAGACTTGTGACTTTCAGCGGCGCTGTGTTACAGGGAGCATTTCTACAGGAAAAGACACAAGGAGAAGGATGCTTCTTGTAATGGGCTACTGCTGTTTCAGCCAGTTATTCTTTTAGCTAGAAAATGAGAGTACACATAGAGGCTATTAAATCATTAATTGCAGCATGTACTTTCCTCTCTAAACACAGACAAAACACAGTTAAGAGGTACCAGAAAGAAATACCTTTCCCTAATTTTAAAACTAGGTACATGCTGTGAGATACCAAGCCATGCACAAAGTTGTATTTTTTTCTGATGGAGTTTATACCCACATTTTCTTTAATTATTCTTGATGTTTTGCCCATTATACCATTAGCTTCTTCAAAGGACAAAGATAAGTTGCCAATATCCACAAGAGCAAAGTGTGAAAGCATTTAATTATTGATATCTTAGTAACCAAGGTTCCAAAATGACATTGTCAAAATCCATAATGATCAGACAGAAAATGTATCAGCTTGTTAAAAAATACAGTTCAGACTGTGCGGGATCTGAACATGCCCAATCCCAAGGAATTAAGCCACCAGTTTCCTGCATTTCCAGTATGTAACTGCTTTACCCAGCATTTTCCACTCTTGAAAATGTCTGTTGTTAATGTTCTCCTCATCCTTCATTTTAGTTTTAGCCATTTCTTGATTGTTAATCTAATGCATACGTTTTACTAAATGAACTCATACTTTTTCACTAGGTGGATCTGTAAATCAGTTAAATGGTCAAGCAGAGTCTAACATAATACAGGCTAGCTCCATATTCTTAATCTCTTCAGAATACGGGTTTCATTAGCAGAATAAATTTGGTAGGTGTTTAATACACATTTTCTTTGTATCATCTTGAATTAAGATTTTTTTTTTTTTCCTCCGCTGAAAGCTGCGGAAGAGTACACAACTCTATGAGAAATGATCTCTGCGCATTGAATGTCTGGTTTGCAGCCCAGGTTTCACTGGGTCACGCCTTTGAGGTGTTGCTGTCCCCTCCCCTCCCCTCCCCTCCCCTCCCCTCTCTCCCTTCTCCCCTCTCCTCCCCTCTCTCCCTTCTCCCCTCTCCCCTCTCCCCACTCCTCCTTTTTCCACCATAGCTAGCTACCTGCTGCTGGAGCGCGTGAGAGCTGAGACCTCAGGGAGCAAGTAAGTTTGTAAACAAATATACCAGAAAAGTTATCTGAACATATTTTGAAATAATTGAATGTTACTTGAGCGTATATTTAGTCTAGAGCCAAATTAAAAAAAATAAAATAAAATTCCCTTGCTGAAGTGCTATTTACCATTAATATATTTAATTAAAAGATACTTCTGTGTTCCATTTTTCACTCTCTCACAGGTGCCAGAGCTTTCATGTTTATTAATAGCATTAGATCAAATAATGCAGATGTTTGATTTCAAACACTGGGATATGTTGCAGGTTAATCTTTCTAGAAGGATACACTACCAGTATTTTGGTTTTCTTTGTGCCATGAAGTGTTTTATGAACTACTTTCAAAATAGGGATACTAGTGTAAGAAAAAATTACATTTCAAATTTGCTTCTTCTTTGAAGGTGTTTGAGGTTCTTTATGACTTCTTTGCCTCAGTCTTTACCGGAAAATGCTCTGACCACACCACCCAAGTCTTGGAAGGCAGACGCGGGGACGGTGAGGGTGGGGACCCTGGGCCCACTGTGGGGGAGGATCTTGTTCGGGACCACCTTAGGAACCTGAATGTATACAAGTCCATGGGACTGGATGAAATCCATCCGCGGGTCCTGAAGGAGCTGGCAAATGAAGTTGCTAAGCCACTGTCCATCATATTTGAAAAATCATGGCAGTCAGGTGAAGTTCCTGATGACTGGAAAAAGGGAAATATAACCCCCATTTTTAAGAAGGGAAAAATGGATGAGCTGGGGAACTACAGACCAGTCAGTCTCACCTCTGTGCCTGGCAAAATCTTGGAGCAGATTCTCCTGGAAGTCATGCTAAGGCACATGAAAAGCAACAAGGTGCTTGGTGACAGCCAGCATGGCTTCACTAAGGGGAAATTCTGCCTGACCAATCTGGTGACCTTCTATGATGGGGCTACGGAACTGATGGACAGGGGCAGAGCAGTTGATGTCATCTGCCTGGACTTGTGTAAAGCCTTTGACACTGTCTCCCATGACATCCTTCTCTCTAAGTTGGAGAGACATCAATTTGATAGGTGGACCACTCAGTGGATAAAGAACTGGCTGGATGGCCGCACGCAAAGAGTAGTGCTCAGTGGCTCAATGTCCAGCTGGAGACCAGTAACGAGTGGTGTCCCCCAGGGATCGGTGTTGGGACCGGTCTTGTTCAACATCTTTGTGGGTGACATGGACAGTGGGATTGAGTGCGCCCTCAGCAAGTTTGCCAATGACATCAAGCTGTGTGGTTCGGTTGATACGTTGGAGGGAAGGAATGCCATCCAGAGGGACCTTGACACGCTTGTGAGGTGGGCTGATGCCAACCTAATGAAGTTTAACCATGCTAAGTGCAAGGTCCTCCACCTGGGTCAGAGCAATGCCAGGCACAGCTACAGATTGGGCGGGGAGGAGATTCAGAGTAGCCCTGCGGAGAAGGACTTGGGGGTGTGGGTTGATGAAAAAATGAACATGAACCGGCAGTGTGCACTTGCAGCCCAGAAAGCCAACCGTATCCTGGGCTGCATCAAAAGGAGTGTGACCAGCAGGTCAACGGAGGTGCTCCTGCCCCTTTACTCTGCTCTCGTGAGACCTCACTTGGAGTATTGTGTGCAGTTCTGGTGTCCTCAACATAAAAAGGACATGGAACTATTAGAACTCTAAGTCCAGAGGAGGGCCACGAGGATGATCAGGGGACTGGAGCACCTCTCGTATGAAGATAGGCTGAGAAAATTGGGTCTGTTCAGCCTGGAGAAGAGAAGGCTGCGTGGAGACCTCCTAGCAGCCTTCCAATACCTGAAGGGGGCCTGTAGGGATGCTGGGGAGGGACTCTTCATTAGGGACTGTGGTGAGAGGACAAGGGGTAATGGGTTTAAACTGAAACAGGGGAAGTTTAGATTGGATCTGAGGAAGAAATTCTTTACTGTAAGGGTGGTGGGGCCCTGGAATGGGTTGCCCAGGGAAGTTGTGAATGCTTCATCCCTGGTGGCGTTCAAGGTGGGGTTGGACATAGCCTTGGATGGCATGGTTTAGTGGGAGATGTCCCTGCCCATGGCAGGGGGGTTGGAACTGGATGATCTTGAGGTCCTTTCCAACCCTAACTATTCTATGATTCTATGATTCTATGTTCCAATTCTGTTTCCAGCAATGGATCCAATGGATCTTAATGTGTAAGATATCCTGATAAAACTGTTACATTGCAGGGTATGCGTTTCATAGAGACAAAGCTAATTAGGATTCTTTTCTTCCATGTACTCGAGGTTTTACTTTCTTTATTCAGTGATTATACCTCACAGCTTAAAAAGCTTAAATGTTGGTATTTAGTGTGTGCCGCAGTACTTTTTCTGAACTTGCTGTTGTTACAGATATAGAAGGATGCTTATAAAATGAGAGTTCACTGCTGCAATACTCACGTACAGGTACTGCAAGGCAAATAATGCAAAAGGTGTTTCTCTTTTGTACGTAGTGCCATAGGCAACTGGAAAGAATACTTTTTGGCTTTTGGTAAATAATGTTCAAGAATTGTGATTTAATTTTATGTATATCTTATATATATATATATGTATATTTTAGTGGGCAATTGATGATGCCTGTGTAATGTTTAGGGACATCTCATCAGCATTTGTTTTAAGCATTCCTGCGAGAAAAATACTCTCATAAAACTGTGATTTCTTTGCTTTCTCTCACACTGAAATGTCAGAATCAGCTCGTTTATCCAGGATCATTCTTTGCATACTCCTGGAGGTTTGATTTCTTCATGATCTCCTATATGAATAGGATGACATACTTTTCACCAAAAGCAAATATGGCCCTTGTTTATTAAACTTCATCCCTTTTCCCTACTTCTTCAGTTTTCTTTGAACCTACAGTGTCTAAAAGACATGTAATTGATGCCATATGGTTAATGCTATGTGAGAAAGGATTGGACTATACATAGAATCTAATAGCAGTTATCACTTCTGCACTATCTCATGTTTCCTTTGATGTTCTGTATCTTCACAGAGCATGGGAGTATTATGGTAACTCTCTATGTTTGAATTTACCATTTTTTTTCATGTTTGTTGCAGTGGTAACCAGAGGCCCTGCTCAGAACCAGGGTCTGTATTAAATACGGTTGAAAAGCATATAAGGATGTGGGCCTTGCCTTGAAGAGCTTGCAGGATAATTTAGTCAACATTACTGAATTTTCTCAAAACACTGCTTTTTTTTCTTGCTTATCAAAAATACACAATATCATGCTTTAGGTGAGGTAGAAGATTTTGACAGTGCCTGTTGCCCCAGCAAAACTTCTTGCAGGTTTTTGTGCCACATTCAAGAGTTTATTACCTGGCCCTAAAGCTCTTGACTGAATGCTGCTGGTAGAAGATACTTTGAAAATCCTGTGTTGTGTTGCCTGCTATCATTTTTTAATCATCATAGAATCACAGAATGGTTAGTGTTGGAAGGGACCTTAAAGCCCCTCTAGTTCCAACCCCTCTGCTGCAGGTAGAGATATCCACTAGACCAGGTTGCTCAAAGCCCCATCCAATTTTTTAGCTGGTTCTAAAGCATTTTGATCTCATTTTAATTTCTCTAAATATTGGGCACTTAACTGCCAGGTGCCTTTGAAAATATCAACTTCAAGGAAAAAAGGCAGTCTTTAAAATTATACAAATAAAGGTGCTGTTTGGTAGTTTTAGATGAATGGTTATGTTCATGCAGTGTATAAAAAAAACCTTGATTTTTATCGTCTGTCATGTTTCAGTTCTTGCTGTGTACATTGTTTGAGTATAGTATGGAAGGTGATGTTACTTTAAATAAAAAAGCTTGGCTTATGTAAGCATGACAATATAAATTCACTAATCATTGCTGTCAGGGCCCTACTTGGAGTAACAGTGGATGGCTGAAGGATGTAGCTCTGGTGGTTGCTCAGGAGGTGGAGATAAGAACTGTGCAGATGCTCCTGCTTTCTCCACACCATTTACTTTGTAGTGGACAAAGCTGAACCTGACGCACAGTGCAGGATGCTGTTTCTCCTGCATTCCTTAGGAGGCAGGTGGAATGAAATAGCCTGAAATCAGTGTTTCTGTTGGTAGATGATGGATTTGTCAGTGGCATTACCTTCAAGGAAAATTTGTAGAAGTTCAAGTGTTGAGTTAGTAAGGACCAGCATTTCCAACGATGAGCATAGGAGGATGTGCAGACTTTTTGTCATCTTTGTCACATGCTCTTTTTGGCACGAGAAAGCCACCTGCAGTAATTGGAGATTATGAACACCATATATTGATTTTATTTTTTTCCTAGGTACTTTCAGTATGTCAACAATAACTGCACTTGTGTAGCTTATTACTGCAGATGATTGCGAAGAATTTCTTAAGCATTAATTAATTATAACATCCCATATGAAAGCCAAATTCTGCATTAGTATGCAATTCTCTTAAAATCAGTGGAGCTGCTTTTAAATCTGCGAGGAACTTGACTCACAGATGTGTAATGGAGCCTACTGGTTACTGCAGTAATTATAGAGGAGAAGGTGAAAGGGATGAAATAGGTTGGCTGAAATCATACAGCAAATCAGAGCTTGGGGTAAACTTGAGAATCCTGGCTCTGATTACAAGTTTTACAAGCTCGGATCTATAGTAGTGTTTTCTAAGACATCTGACTATAGTAATGTAGTTTAAAAACTATTGCTTCTTTTATTCAAGTTTTGCAGAATTCACAGAGCAAATTCTTAAAGCTTCCTGTGGAGGACACATAAGAAGTGTTGCAGCTGAACTCACACTTTCTGCGTTTAAAGCTTCTTTCAGTTAGTTTCAGAACAGGAAAAAAGGGCTCAACAAATTTTCAACCTCTCTTGATAATAACATGGAACGATGTGTTTTTATGTTTATGCTTTTTAAAAATAGACATATGTATTGAAAATTTTTTTGCTTTCATTCTTCGTTAAGAATCACCACATAATTCGCTTGGGATCTGAAGGAACCTTTGGGATAAAATTTACCATATTGGTGAAGTACAGTGGTGTGGTTTTAGTTGAGAAACCTACTGACTAGGACTGTATAGAAGTTAATTTTCAATGAAGCTGAGAGTAACTTGAGTATTTGGCAGCAGGGAAAAAGCGGTTGCCTGTTATTTTGCAACATGCCCGTTGCTCCAAATAATGGTAAGGACTCTTGGTAAGAATGCTGAAAAATGAGGCTAGAAGATAGAACCTTTCAGCTTCCAAAAGACAGACTTTTTCAGTATCAAATAAGGAAAAGCTGTTTCTCCAGGGATGAAACTTAAGGTGAATGATAGCTTGGTATCAAATGGAAAATTGTACATTCCCCTGATGTCCTTACAGTTTTATTACAGAATCCAGAGTGATGCCTAATTTGAAAGAAGTTGTCCTTTTTTTTCTGTGACTTCTCAGAAATATTTCACTTCAGCTTAGTAATTTCAAGCAGACCAATTTTGCTATTCATACAATTTGAAGAGAGAAAGCAAAGGAGGGGCTAAAAATAGAGCTTATAATGGAACCTGGGTATGTCCTTAACCATGGCGAGACACTTATCTGTCCATTATGTTGTTGACTAATGTTAACTTCTGTGCTGCCTTTGTAATGTATTGCATTAAGCTAAATGAAGCTATTGTGTGATGTATCAAGATACAGTGACATAAGTTGCCTGGCTATTTGCTCTTGTTAGTGTTGTATGTGATGAACTTTAAGAGTTGTGAAAGGCTCCTGGAATTACTCAGATGAACAGTACATGGTTTTGTGCCACATTCTGGAGTCCTTCCATGCTCCAGACTTGCACTAGATTCACAGGGGGTTGCACAAATGTCATGGCTAACTGGCCAGGCACATAAATACTACTTGAATAGATGTTCCTATCACCGGTCCCGAAGTCAAAAATTCTCTTTTTTGATCCCTAGGGTGGATTTGGCAGGCCTGACGCTATCGTCTGGGCTCTGGGAGTGGGGAGATGGAAGGCATTGCTTGTCTTAAGAACTTCTGTTATGTGTGCCTATGAGTGTTGAAAATCTGTAAACAAGTATTTACATGAATGCTCTGCTGGCTCCAGGCAGGGTTTGGAGGGACAGGTGATATCAATACTCTGCTGTCTCAAAACTCCTGTTTGTGTTCAAATCAAAGTAATGCCAAATGGCTCTTACTGTTTTAACATCAAGTGGCAGTGATATTCAGGACCATGCTTTTAAAAAGTCCTTAAATATGGTTTTAGGAAATGCAGGCAGAGGGTCATGCCTAGGCTGCAAGATCTTTCTGATTTGTGTATAAGCACTGGACTCTTCTTTCCAAAATTTCGTGATGTTTTCCAAAGAAGGCTGTTCATGTGTGCTATGTATTTTATACATTTAGCTGTGGTTCATGCCTGTAGTTTTCTCTTCCGCAACATGCACATGAAATCTCCCCCTCCTCTTCTCCTCTTCTGTTGCTTATCAAGGTACATTATGAAAGGCTGATACCAGTTCTCTGTCAAGGTAGATCCTGATTCATACCAAGATAAGCAAAGAAATTTGAAAATCAGGGATTAGACTGCCTTTATTTCTGATGGTACTTTGTGTGCGCTGTTAGTGACCCTCTGCTGTGGAAATTCATATCAATGCGTTGTGATGGTGGTAGTCCAAAATTGTTGCGTTTTGTAGTTTGCACGTTTTGTTTGGTTCGAAGTTTGCTCTAGCGCTTAATGGCATATAAATACTTCAGATCCTGTTTCAGATTTTTTTCCTTCCCTGAAAACAGTTATTTCTTTAGAAGATTATTTAGAAGATTGAAACATAAATTTCTTTGATATTTGTGGGCACATTTCTGTTGCTTTCTCAGTGGTGTTTCTTTAATGACAGCATGACTGGTTACTTTTAGAAATGGTATGAAAACCAAGTACTCCTCAGCCTGTTGCCAGGCATTGTTCTTCAGTATGTTTTACAAGAGGTACTTTTCTGGTTGTTTTTCATGTTAATAACGCATTATTTCTGCAGACATGTTACTACTTATTTTCTGCCTTAAGGAAAGTGTTTGTTCATGAACAAAATACATCTATTTTTAGATCAAACAATCAATACAAACAGAACACAAGCTGTACACAGTGTGTGTGGACACATTCTTCATACATGTTAAACCACATGGTTGGCAATGCGGAGGGGCAGCTCTGCCAGGGAGAGTACAAACACCCTGTAAGGTCTGAGGGATTTGAGTTGTGCCTACAGGATTATGTACCTATCAGCCGAGCACTCGTCAGATTATATACTTGCCTTCACAGTGGGATCTTGTTAATCGAGTTTTTATTTTCTTGATTTGGCAGGCTTGCATATATACTTGACTGAATGAACTTTCAGCTAAGTTTCTGAGCAGAAGGTAGTTTATGACATAATCGCTCTATATGTTGATACATCTTTTATCATAATTGTTTCACATTGTTTTAAATAAAAGAACAATAGGAGATACTTCAGAAAGTATTTTTTTGTTCTATTATTCATGATACTAAAAATTAACCAAAATAAGCGTCTTCTTCAAAAAAATAAAAAGAGATTTAGTTTCCAAAGTGGCTAATTTAAATCAGTCTATACAATGAACTAGCTAATGATCCTTAGTCAAGAGAGGTGCAATGCTGTTATATTGTATTTCTCCTGTTTTTATGAATAGAACTGTACAAAAAAAGTTCCCATTGTGTAGTGCTGTGAGTTTTCTACAACCATCTTTTATCAACAGATGGCAACCAGAACATGAAAAATAATTAAAAAATAAAATGAAAAGAAACCCAGAATGAATTAAAGTGCTTCTTTGCGTTCTGATCTGCATTTTTGGTTTAGAATTTTTATGGTGAATTGCCATATTATCTGTTATATCAGTTTACAATGAGGCTCCTATCAGACATAAAACAGATTTATAATACCATTAAAACACAATATCAAAGAATGAATAAGCAATTCAATAAAATTACAATAACACAAAGATAAAATGAAAGCCTTTTCAATAACAGTTTTATGCAAGAACATTTTGCAGATAAATATGTGTTTATAGATCTTTTAAATGCACATTTATTATACTGCTCCTAATAGAGCCACAGGGGTTAATTTTTTCTGTGTGTTGTCTTTTGTAAGTGGTTCAAAAGCCAGCTGCAAAACTCTTCAATAGATTGTTTTGTGTCTTTGAATTGATTTTGGGAAAGGGAGCATTTACAGTACTACAGTATAGTTGGTATGCACACGAGTCAATATGAGTGTGCTGTGTGTTGCTGTGTGCAACCTTATTATAATCAAGGCAATTCCAAGCAAAAATAGAAAAGGGAAAAAAAAAAACTTTTTTTTTTTTTTCTTCCCCATGGGATTCATACGTAGATGCATTTTCATTATTGTATCTTTACTTTAGCATTATGTTTTTAATGGGTTTCTTTTGG
>CM077909.1:16518826-16523826 GCA_039720435.1 Amazona ochrocephala
GCTTTTGAGGATGCTTCTCAGTTAACTTCAGTGGTTTGTATCTGGGATTAGACATCATTGTGCTCTTTCACTTTCTTTAATGCAACTTGTTTTCTGAGTGGTGCTTTTCCTTTCAGCCATGCCTCTTTATATTTAAACCTTAGTATATTATCCCATGCCAAGAATCATAGAATAGAATAGAATCATAGAATAGTAAGGGTTGGAAAGGACCTCAAGATCATCGAGTTCCAACCCCCTTGCCATGGGCAGGGACACCTCCCACTAAACCATGCCATCCAAGGCTATATCCAACCCCACCTTGAACACCGCCAGGGATGAAGCATTCACAACCTCCCTGGGCAACCCATTCCAGGGCCCCACCACCCTCACAGTAAAGAATTTCTTCCTCAGATCCAATCTAAACCTCCCCTGTTTAAGTTTAAACCCATTACCCCTTGTCCTCTCACCACAGTCACAGAATCACAGAATCACAGAATAGTAAGGGCTGGAAAGGACCTCAAGATCATCGAGTTCCAACCCCCCCGCCATGGGCAGGGACACCTCCCACTAAACCATGCCATCCAAGGCTATGTCCAGCCCCACCTTGAATGCCGCCAGGGATGAAGCATTCACAACTTCCCTGGGCAACCCATTCCAGGGCCCCACCACCCTCACAGTAAAGAATTTCTTCCTCAGATCCAATCTAAACCTCCCCTGTTTAAGTTTAAACCCATTACCCCTTGTCCTCTCACCACAGTCCCTAATGAAGAGTCCCTCCCCAGCATCCCTATAGGCCCCCTTCAGATATTGGAAAGCTGCTATGAGGTCTCCACGCAGCCTTCTCTTCTCCAGGCTGAACAGCCCCAACTTTCTCAGCCTATCCATACGAGAGGTGCTCCAGTCCCCTGATCATTTTCGTGGCCCTCCTCTGGACTTGTTCTAACAGTTCCATGTCCTTTTTATGTTGAGGACACCAGAACTGCACGCAATACTCCAAGTGAGGTCTCACGAGAGCAGAGTAGAGGGGCAGGAGCACCTCCCTCGACCTGCTGGTCACACTCCTTTTGATGCAGCCCAGAATACGGTTGGCCTTCTGGGCTGCAAGCGCACACTGCTGGCTCATGTTCATTTTTTCATCAACCCACACCCCCAAGTCCTTCTCCGCAGGGCTGCTCTGAATCTCCTCCCCGCCCAATCTGTAGCTGTGCCTGGCATTGCTCTGACCCAGGTGGAGGACTTTGCATTTAGCATGGTTAAACTTCATCAGGTTGGCATCAGCCCACCTCACAAGCGTGTCAAGGTCCCTCTGGATGGCATTCCTTCCCTCCAGTGTATCAACCGAACCACACAGCTTGGTGTCATCGGCAAACTTGCTGAGGGTGCACTCAATCCCACTGTCCATGTCACCCACAAAGATGTTGAACGAGACCGGTCCCAACACCGATCCCTGAGGGACACCACTCGTTACTGGTCTCCAGCTGGACATTGAGCCACTGAGCACTACTCTTTGCGTGCGGCCATCCAGCCAGTTCTTTATCCATAAGCCTCCATTCACTGAGGCCAGCGCTTTCCCTTAGGATCACATTTGTATTGTTCGCTTACCTGGATTCTCACAAGAGAGTAAGAAACCTCTGTTACGGGGGTAAAAAAAAAAAAATCCTATATATCCTGTGAGTTGTTTGGATCTGAATGCCTGCTCACAAAGTATTGGTGGGACTTGTCATGTAATTTTCTGCTTCTGTTGAGGTCCTTCTTTAGTGATAACACCCTAGAAATAAGATACTTCATGTGCTTTTTGATTGTTCCCTAAAAGAGATAAAAAACCTGGGACCTGTGTTTTCATGTGTTTCATGTTTCTTGCAGATTGTAGTGTGGAGTTAATGTCCAAGAAAGTTCTTTTTCTAAAAGCAGGCTACATTCTTGGTTGGTTTGAAAAGGAATAGGTGAGGATTGTCAGGTAACTGCAGGAGTGCTTCCCTAGTACCTGGTTTAGCTCATCGATGTCTGAGGACATCTGGACAGTAAAAACTCAAATGGGAGAAGTTAGTGGTCTGCATCTTTCCTCTTTTCAAGTATGTATCATTAAGAAGCTAAACTTTATAATAAGGAAATCTGCCTGAAAGAATCGTGCTATGTTGAAGACACACTTTTGTGATGCATTAGAAGAATAACGTACACAATTGCAACAGGAAAAGGCTTCCCTGCCAAATATACTTGAATTTTAAGTCCTACCATCTGCTTTCTTTGTAGGATTCTTAATTCCATAAGGAAAAAATCTAGGTGTTTTCCAGCTTTAAAAAATGCCTTACAATTCCAATTTTTTTTTTGTCTCCGATATTCCTTTGTTGATATTTCGTACTGATATCCAGATACCTTGAGTTGCTCTATGTAGTCACGTCTGAGGAGAGCCTAGTTGCTTTCAGTTGCTCTCTTTGTAGCATCAGTGGGATCTGTCTCCACTCCCAATTTTGATACGGGATATTTTCCCCCTTATTGCAAAAATTTTCTAGGCCATCAAAGAGGCTCCATTTTGTCCAGGTTGCCTTTTGGATGAGGAGGCAAAGTATATTCCAAAGCTGGCAGACAGCATGTGTTTCTATGAAAGAACATTCCACCCTCCCTTTATTTTAAATGCTTTTTTAATACTTTAGGGCTTGTCTACAGAGAGAGATTATATCATGTTATGGTAGCGTGGCAATTTAAAGTAGCAATTTTGAAATGAATTTAATTAATTCAGAATAAAACATTTGTATTCTGGCACAAATTAATCATGAATAATTGATTACAAATAATTAATGAGGAGTAACTATTCGGTATTTACAAGCCCTTAACAGTTTTAGTTCTCTGTCAGCATTTCTGTCAGTAAACAGAGATCTGTTTACTGGCAGCAACACCTCTAGTCTGTGGAAGAGCAAGTAGAACAAGTACCAAATGTAGGTACATAGATTTTTGTATCGTCCTTCATATGTGCCTGTTCTCATGCTCAAGGAGGTTGATAGCGTGTGTGATTTTGCTCACAAGCCATGTCAGTTTTGCAGAGTCTCCCCATAGTGGATGCTTGTAGTAGCTTTATGGACCAACTGTCACACATTAAGCAATGTGAAATGGATAATTAATTTTGTGAGTGTTTCTGTACTGTTGTGAGAGTGTGTTGTGGAGACAGAGCAGCGGGACTTGTGCAGTAAGAGTGCCAGTGGTGGCCTTTGCTGGAGCTTTTGTCCTCCAGCAAAGTGCCTTGAGTATTGCCATGTACCTTTCCATGGTGAAAAGGGAGGAAAACATCATAAATACTGGCTGGTGGGAGATTGCATGAGGGAAGTGGTGTTTTAGCCAAGAGGTTGTAAAGAGGTTCAGGCCAATGGCCAAACAGAGTTTGTCAGTGTTCAGGTATGCAGACCCACATGGGCAGAGAGGTAGCAGACCAAGCAGTTTGTGTATGCTCTGCTCCCTGTATGTCCATACATGCACACAGTGTACTTTGCTAGAGACGTGAATGCGTTGGAATGGGGTATACGTGCCGCTTGGAAAAATACCAAAAGACAATCAACATCCCGACAGTTGGCTTGTTGCTCATCCTTTCCAGAACCCCCCTCATGTGTAAGCCCCCTGGCTATAGAGAAGGGGTTCATGCATTTCCTCTGTTGTTGCTTTATTAAAGATACAATAAACTCTCTCCATGATTTTTATCTGTTACTTGTAATATGTACCAGCATTGCATTCAGATAGGAGCTCGTGCGCAGAGGTGGAAATGAAGTATAAACCTGATTCCATTGTTGGGATGTGTTGCCAACACAGCACTTAACCACCACCCACCACTGACAAACAGTCTGATGGTCACATCTGCACATCAGTCCCATAAAAGGAAACCCTGAGACTGTCAGAGTGTGAGCAGAGCATTAGTGATTTCAATTCTGTTTTATTTTCAACTTGAAATGGAGGAAAACAGACAAAAAACAAATAAGAAAGCTAAACAGTTGCGTGAGAGCTAGCAATTTGCTGGGCTCCAAGTGACAGACACTGCATTATCATAATTGTCTCTTCTACATGATAGGACAGAAAAATAATAATGTCATTTTATTTATAGCTGGGGTGCCCCCTTTATGAGAGTCATACAAGTTTCTGCCAAGTGGAGTAGGTCAAATGACATCTTTTGATCAGGCCTGTCCAAAGAGATCAAAGATGAATGGCAGGTAATGGATACCCAATGACAAACCAAATCTAAAACAGAAATAAGGCTGCCAGAGGCTGCCAGTTACCCATTAAAGGCTCACCTAACTAAGGCAGGCTGTTTGACATGTTAGCGGACCACCTAAATCAGCCAAGCGTAGGTGCTAAAATTGTGTATTATCATTGGAAATGGCTATTATTTCCTCCGTAACATTTCTGTTAAGGCTTTGTTTCTGTAGGGCTGACCTGCAGTCACAAGAACTGGAGTCCTGAGTGAAGCAAAGCGTTCAGGCTCTCAGCAGGTCAGAGCTGTTCATAACCATTATCTAGTTTTATTAATTTCTTTCTAATAGAGAATTGACATCATCTTTTGATCCTGCAAAAAGCTCCTTTTATATTCTCCTTGGATAAAGTCCTGCATCTTTTTATCATTGAAACATGTGAGATTGAAGTCTGTGAGCAATGTCATTGTGTGTCCATAACGTGGAGAATGTTTGGGCAATATCTGTGGGGGAATTCTGAATGAATCTGCTAGAGGGTAGAGAGTATTTTTAAAGACTGTTTTGCTGGGTGCAAAGAATCTTACATTTTGAATTTTTTACCTAAACGGCATGAATACCCTGTTGAAAAAATGTCAAGAGCACTTTTTGCAATAGTACACAAAGCAGTTTCTTAAAGGTTGGTCTGGACAACAAAAAACAAAACAACAACACACACACACAAGAAGAATCTTCATCCTATTTATAATCTTGTTTAGTATTTGATTCATGCAGGTAGTCAGATACATAAAAATGTGGTTGCTGTCCAGAGAATGTTAATAAACTAAGAGCTTTTTTCTCTGTTGAGCAAGGAGA